>CM068828.1:0-185000 GCA_028554795.2 Sinohyriopsis cumingii
TCTTTAGTGGATGCCGTGCCTATTTTACATGATTGACTTACGGGATGTCATGCCTATTTTACATGATTGGCTTTAGTGGATGCCATGCCTATTTTATATGATTGACTTTAGTGAGTGTCATGCCAATTGTTTACATGATTGACTTTAGTGGATGACATGCGTATTTTACATAATTGATTTTAGTGGATGCCATGCCTATATTACATGATTGACTTTAGTTGGTGACATGCATATTTTACATGAATCACTTTAGTGGGTGCCATGCCTATGTTACATGATTGACTTTAGTTGATGCCATACCTAAATTACATGATTGATTTCAGTGGATGCGATGATTATTTTACATGATTGAATTTAATGGGTGCCAAGTCTATTGTACATGGCTGACTCTAGTGGATGCCATGCCTATTTTACACATGACTTTAGTGGATTCCGTGCCTTTTTCACATCCTTGATTTTAGTGGATGCCATTCCTATTTTCCATGATTGATTTTAGTGGATGTCATGCTTATTTTACATGATTTACTTTAGTTGGTGACATGAATATTTTACATGAATCACTTTAGCGGGTTGCATGCCGATGTTGCATGATTGACTGTAGCTAATGCCATACCTAATTTACATGATTGATTTTAGTGGGTGCGATACCTATTTTACATGATTGAATTTAATGGGTGCCATATCTATTGTACATGATTGACTTTAGTGGATTCCATGCCTATTTTACACATGACTTTAGTGGATGACATGCCTTTTTTACATGATTGACGTTAGTGGATGCTATTCGTATTTTCCATGATTGACTTTAGTGGATGCCATGCCTAATTTACATGATTGACTTTATTGGATTCCATGCCTATTTTACACATGACATTAGTGGATGCCATGCCTATTTTACATGATTGACTTTAGTGGATGCCATGCCTAATTTACATGATTGTCTTTAGTGGATGTCATGCGTATTTTACATGACTGATGTTAGTGGTAGACTTGCCTATGTTACATGATTGATGTTAGAGGATTCCATGCCCCAAATAACATCATTGACTTTAGTGGATGCCGGGCCTATTTTACATGAAAGGCTTTAGTGGATGCCATGCCTGTTTTATAGGATTGACTTTAGTGAGTGTCATGCCAATTGTTTACATGATTGACTTTAGTGGAATGCATGCATATTTTACATGATTGATTTGTGTGAATGCAGTGCCTATTTGACATGATTGACTTTAGTTGACGACATGCATATTTTACATGTCACCTGATTGATTTCATTTGATACCATACCTAATTTACTTACATTGATTGTAGTGGGTGCCATGTCTATAGTATATAATTGACT
The DNA here is from genome assembly GCA_028554795.2 of Sinohyriopsis cumingii. Lineage (NCBI taxonomy): Eukaryota > Metazoa > Mollusca > Bivalvia > Unionida > Unionidae > Sinohyriopsis > Sinohyriopsis cumingii. The sequence continues at coordinate 1,340 of CM068828.1, forward strand.
TTAGTAGATTCCATGCCTATTTACTTATGACTTTAGTGGATGCCATTCCTATTTTCCATGATTGACTTTAGTGGATGCCATGCCTAAATTACATGGTTGACTTTAGTGGGTACCATGCCTAATTTACATGATTGACTTTATTGGATTCAATGCCTATTTTACACAGGACTTTAGTGGATGCCATGCCTATTAGACATGATTGACTTTAATGGATGTCATGCCTATTTTACATGATTGACGTTAGTGGCTGCCATGCCTATGTTACATGATTGACGTTAGTGGATTCCATGCCTAGGTAGCATGATTGACTTTAGTGGATGCCGGGCCTATTTTACATGATAGGCTTTAGGGGATGCCATGCCTATTTTATATGATTGACTTTAGTGAGTGTCATGCCAATTGTTTATATGATTGACTTTAGTTGAATGCATGCATATTTTACATGATTGATTTGTCTGAATGCCATGCCTATTTGACATGATTGACTTTAGTTGGTGACAGGCATATTTTACATGAATCACTTTTGTGGATGCCATGCCTATTTTACAGATGAATTTAGTGGATTCATGCCTAGTTTATCTGCTTGATTTTAGTAGGCTCCATGACTAATTTATATGATTCACTTTAATTGGTGCCGAGCCTATTTTACATGATTATATTTAGTGGGTGCTATTCCTGTTTTACATGATTGCTTTTAATGGATGACATGTCTGTTTCACATGGTTGATGTTAGTGGACACCATGCCTATTTTATGTGATTGAATTTATTGGATTGCATGCCTATTTTACACATGACTTTAGTGGATGCCATGCCTATTTTACATGATTGCTTTAGTGGATGCCATGCCTGTTTTATATGATTGACTTTTGTAAGTGTCATGCCAATTGTTTACACGATTGTCTTTAGTGGATGCCATGCCTATTTTACATGATTGCCTTTAGTTGGTGACATGCATATTTTACATGAATCAATTTAGTGGGTACCATGCCTATGTTAGATGATTGACTTTAGTTGATGCCTTTCCTAATTTACATGATTGATTTTAGTGGGTGCGATTATTATTTTACATGATTGAATTTAATGGGTGCTATATCTATTGTACTTGGCTGACTCTTGTGGATGTCATGCCTATTTTACACATGCCTTTACTGGATTCCATGCCAAGTTTACCTGCTCGATTTTTGTGGGGTCCATGCCTAGTTTATTTGATTCACTTTAATTGGTTCCATGCCTATTTTACATGATTGAATTTAGTGGGTGCTATTCCTATTCTACTTGATTACTTTTAATGGATGACATGCCTGTTTCACATGGTTCATTTTAGTTGACACCATGCCTATTTTGATATGATTGACTTCATTGGATTCCATGCCTATTTTACACATGACTTTAGTGGATGATGCGCCTAGTTTCCATGATTGACTTTAGTGGACGCCATGCCTATTTTACATGATTGACTTTGGTGGATGTCATGCCTATTTTATATGATTGACTTTAGTGAGTGTCATGCCAATTGTTTACATGATTGACTTTAGTGGGTGCGATGCCTAATTTACATGATTGACTTTGGTGGATGCCATGCCTATTTTATATGATTGACTTTAGTGACTGTCATGCCAATTGTTTAGATGGTTGACTTTAGTGAATGCCATGCGTATTTTACATAATTGAGTTTAGTGTATGCCATGCCTATTTTACTTGATTGACGTTAGTGGCTGCCATGCCTATGTTACATGATTGACCTTAGTGGATTCCATGCCTATTTTACCTGGTAGGCTTTAGTGGATGTCATGCCTATTTGATATGATTGACTTTAGTGGATGCCGTGCCTATTTTACATGATAGGCTTTAGTGGATGTCATGCCTATTTGATATGATTGACTTTAGTGATGCCATGCCAATTGTTTACATGATTGATTTTAGTGGATGCCATGCGTATTTTACATAATTGATTTTAGTGGATGCCATGCCTATTTTACTTCATTGACTTTAATTGGCGACATGCATATTTTACTCGAATCCCTTTAGTGTGTGCCATGCCTATGTTACGTGATTTACTTTAGTTGATGCCATTCCTAATTTACATGATTGATTTTAGTCGGTGCAGTGCCTATTTTACATGATTGAGTTTAATGGGTGTCATGTCTACAGTACATGATTGACTTTAGTGGATTCCGTCCCTATTTTACACACGACTTTAGTGGATGCCATGCCTTTTTACATGACTGACTTTAGTGTATGCTATTCCTATTTTCCATGATTGACTTTAGTGGATGTCATGCCTATTTTACATGACTGATTTTAGTGGATGCCGTGCCTATTTTACATGATTGACTTTACTTGTTGACATGCATATTTTACATGAATCACTTTAGTGTTTGCCATGCCAATGTTACATGATTGACTTTAGTTGATGCCATACCTAATTTACATTATTGATTTTAGTGGGTGCGATGCCTATTTTACATGATTGAATTTAATGAGTGCCATGTCTATTGTACATGGTTGACTCTAGTGGATGCCATGCCTATTTTACACATGACTTTAGTGGAATCCATGCCTAGTTCACATGCTTTATTTTAGTGGGCTCCATGCCTAGTTTATCTGATTCATTTTAATTGGTGCCATGCCTATTTTACACGATCGAATTTAGTTTGTGCCATTCCTATTTTACATGATTGCTTTTAATGGATGACATGCCTATTTCACATGGCTTAGTGGACACCATGCCTTTTTATATGACTGACTTTTTTGGATTCCATGCCTATTTTATACATGACTTTAGTGGATGCTATGCCTATATTACATGAATGACTTTAGTCGATGCCATACCTCTTTTACATGATTGACTTTAGTTGATGTCATGCCTATTTTACATGATTGACGTTAGTGGCTGCCATGCCTATGTTACATGATTGACCTTAGTGGATTCCATGCCTTGGTAACATGATTGACTTTAGTGTATGCCGTGCCTATTTTATATGATTGGCTTTAGTGGATGCCATGCCTATTTTATATGATTGACTTTAGTGAGTTTCAAGCCAATTGTTTAGATGATTGACTTTAGTGGATGCCATGCATATTTTACACGAATCACTTTTGTGGGTGCCCTGCCTAATTTACATGTTTGACTTTATTGGGTACCATGCTCAATTTACATGATTGACTTTATTGGATTCCATGCCTATTTTATATATGACTTTAGTGGATGCCAAGACGATTTTATATGATTGACTTTAGTAGATGTCATGCCTATTGTACATGATTGACGTTAGTGGATGCCGTGTCTGTTTTACATGATTGACTTTAGTGGATGTCATGCCTATTTTACATTATTGGTTGAAGTGGATGCCATGCCTATTTTATATGATTGACTTTAGTGAGTGTCATGCCAGTTGTTTACATAATTGACTTTTTTGGCTGCCATGCCTATTTTACATGATTGATTTTAGTGGATGCCATGCCTATTTTACATGATTGATTTTAGTGGGTGCGATGCCTATTTTACATGATTGAATTTAATGAGTGCCCTGTCTATTGTACATGGCTGACTCTAGCGGATGCCATGCCTGTTTTACACATGACTTTAGTGAATTCCATGCCTAGTTTACCTGCTTTATTTTAGTGGGGTACATGCCTAGTTTATATGATTCACTTTAATTGGTGCCATGCCTATTTTACATGATTGGATTTATTGGGTGCCATTCCTATTTTACATGATTGCTTTTAATGGATGACATGCCTGTTTCACATGGTTGATTTTAGTTGACACCATGCCTATTTTATATGATTGTCTTTAGTGGATGTCATACCTTTTATACATGATTAACTTTAGCGTATGCCGTACCTATTTCACGTGATTGACTTTAGTGGTTGCCATGCCTATTTTATATTTTTCTATTTAATGGATGCCATGCCTAGTTTACGTGATTAAATTTAAGGGGTCCCGTGCTTATGTTACATGATTGACTTTATTGAATGCTATACCTATTTTACATGATTGAATTTAGTGGGTCCCATGCCTATTATACATGATTGACTTTAATGTATGTCATGCCTGTTTTATATGATTAAGTTTAGTTGATGCCATACCTAGTTTACATGATTGATTTTAATAGGTGCCATACCTAGTTTACATGATTGATTTTAATAGATGCCATACCTAGTTTACATGATTTATTTTAATAGGTGCCATACCTAGTTTACATGATTGATTTTAATAGGTGCCATACCTAGTTTACATGATTGATTTTAATTGGTGCCATACCTAGTTTACATGATTGATTTTAATAGGTGACATACCTAGTTTACATGACTGATTTTAATAGGTGCCATACCTAGTTTACATGATTGATTTTAATTGGTGCCATACCTAGTTTCCATGATTGACTTTATTGGGTACCTTGCTCATTTTACATGGTTGACTTTAGTGGATGCTATACCTAATTTACATCATAGACTTTAATGGGTGCCATACCTATTTTATATGATTGACTTTAGTGGGTGCCATGCCTAGTTTACATGAATGACTTTATTGGGCACCATGTCTAATTTACATGACCGACTTTAGTGGATGCCATGCCAATTTTATATGAAGATATAAGTGTTCTTTGCGATTCTGCATGAAATGAGTATAGACTGCATTTGTCGAGATTTTCGCATTGTAATGAAACATTTTGCCTTTAGAAGTTTCCGACTTAGCTGTTTATTTTTCTCTACATATATCAGTGCATCAAAAGTCCATTCATTCATCCGTCCATAAATAGTAGCATTCATGCATGCTTGCGTAAAGCGGGTCACACTTTATACAGATAATAATGAAGTAATAATGGAGATGTTTAAAAATAATAATAATTGCTATTGGCAGATAAATGTAAAATACTTTGCTCATAATACCAACATTTAATAACAGTCTGGAGGAATATGCAATTATGCAATACTGACTTCTTCAGCTTACAATATTTTGATGCTAATTGTTTATCACATTTTGTAAATGTAATTGAATTGAACTGCTTCATGTTGAAGAATTCGAAGCTGCTCTGAATTAATGTTTTAATTGAAAAATCGAGCACATTCAAAGTATTGAAAGCAGTGTGGCATATAAAGTTTATTAACGATGGGGTTCAAGGTCATCACCATCAATTTTGTCATAGGCATAGCTCCCAATCGTTGATCATGCAACAAAAAGGCATGGATACTGGAGACTCCGAGTTGTGTGGATCATCAGAAAAAAATTGATTTTCATACAGTAAGATACTGTGAATGACTAAACAGTGGTAAGCCCTCCAAGAACGACAGGAAGAAATAGTGTCATCAGTAACATATCGAAACGTATACTACTGAATTAATTAGCGTTGATGAATGTGGTGTTAATATTGCTTTTCTTTTAGTGTATTTTTATTTTTTTAGGAACCATGGTTGATGTCCAAGCACAGACATGTACCCAGGAATATCTACAGACGGTGAACCAGTGCTTTGGGATATTCAGCCAAGCTATTTCAAATATGTCGAATGTTACCGCCTCTTCTGGGTACAACACAACAATTACGTCGCAGTTGGTACTTGTGAAAATCTTCTGTGAAAGGTAATAAAATCCGTACAGCATAGTCAAGAGGTAAGGATATTTCCTCCCGGAGAAAAGATGAATTCTCTACTCACTAGTTAGTATAACTGTCTTTAAAATCGGTGTCTCTCTGATTTAAAAGAACCGTGACGACTTGCAGATACGTTTTAAAGTCTTGAAAGAGTTCTAGGTGGGGATTTGAAGTTGTTTATTTTATAAGATAAATGCGGTACAGGTGACGTACGGCTCTAGTTCTGCCGCTTGCCATATGGAGTATGAACTCCGCTTAAAGGTGGAGTGTGAAGAGACGAGGTAAATTACTAACAGCCGAGCATTAGATTGGTTAGTTTGCCGTTGGAATGTTTTTATTATGAGACAGTCGATTAACGGCCGTTAAGATTTGAAGCAAGAGGTCAATTTACTCATGAAGTCAATTTGCTGACAAATGTCCAGGAATTTGTACGGTGCCTAACATTGTCTTTCACAATTTTTTCTTTTCTTTTGCTGTTGATGCCTTCATGTATTCAACGACAATCCAAAGATGAAGATGCTAGTTGAATTGAAAATTGGAAAATATCATTTAAATGGAACTCTCTCTCTCTCTGTCTGTCTTTTCTCCCATTGGGAGATTTTCAGACTGTTTTCCTGAATCTTCTTACAGGAGAAGCCAGACCCTAGTGTCAAGAGACACCTCAAACTTTCTTTCTCAATTAGTGATTTTAAAACACATCCACGCCTCCCCATATATATATATATATATATATATATATATATATATATATATATATATATATATATATATATATATGGATATCACTTTCCCTTATATATATATATATATATATATATATATATATATATATATATATATATATATATATATATATGGATATCACTTTCCCTTCTGTCTGGTGTATATTTATAATTCTCTATTATTAATTCTATATACCTTGATTTTTTCATAGGAATCCGGAATGACTGTGTAGATACATGAGAATTAATTACTAGGTCGTCATAAGTGCATATAACGCCGATTTAGTAACCTCGTTTATGAGAATGAAGATTTAAGACCGCAGTCCCCGCCTAGAGTCAAAGCAAAGTCTTCTATCCCCATGACATCGGCCTCGCTTCGCAGACTCATAATCGAACGAGGATTGAATCACGCATACAAACTCGGGATCGCTCCATTTTGAGAGCGAGAATATGTTAACATGTGTGGGCTACACTTACACATACAAACGTGTGCGAAGATCAAACGTTTGGAAAGGTCATCGGTTGGGAATCGCATTGCTATGAGCTAGCATGTATGAGACGAGCTAAATTATCGACACTTAGCTAAGTGTGATCGATATAAAGAGGCATTTCTTTACTCGACGTTTACTAACTTGACTAGTTACCTGTTTTGGGTCGGTTACGCCATGGTTTAGCATTTGAGGGCGGAGATTTCGGTGGGTTTTCTTCTCAACCAGAACTGTCTGTAACTCATCCATGCTAATGGTGTATCTTCAAAAGCCGTCGAATATAGCATACTACTTGTATTGAGTCTGCTTTTTGCCGCTGCGAGAAGTTCTGAATAGACATGCGCCTGCGAATGCAGCCTGAATTAAATTATGTCTCCAGAATCACCCACGACACGGGTTAATATCGATATAGCCCAGTGTGCAAATCCGGCTGGTGTACCGATGATGGTTGTTGTAGTCACAATTCATGCAAAACCAAGGGCGGCTGCGGTGATTCCAGAAATAGCATCTGCAGTTAGATACATTCGTTTCTATTTCAAGTGTAAAGTGGATTTCCTAACGATTTTATTTCGCAGCCGTTGTTTCGCTTCCGTTATTTCTGGCTTATGTTACGATTAGGCCCATTACAGTTCTTCTATTAAATTGTCATTGTGGAAATGTATTGATGGATATGCTGGTCATACTGTTACAATTTCCATGCTATCATAGAAAATATATGCCGAGGAAAAAATTAAGTCTCTGGTGGCTGCTTTTTACTGAGGCGTGACAGCACGTTCATATAAAACCATACTGATCACGTCTTTGATTTATACCTCTTATGATCATTGTCGTCCAAGAAATCTACTCTGACAAATGCGCTCTTGTTTAATAACAGTCGAGATTTTTCTCAATTTACTTGAGAATGTCTGTTTAACATGATCGCCGGGGAATGTATGCATGCCACAACGTGTTTCACTTCATCTTAATATAAACAATCTTTGGCTGCGTTCACGCTGGAGGGTGATGTATCTTTTGGCCGGGAGCTTTCGCATACTTATGCTATGACTCGAAGATGGCCTCAAGTTACAAGGCGTATATCAGACAGGTGATTCCAGTGATCAATTTATATCTTGCCCTAGCTTATATTATATCTGAGCGTATAAGAGGGCCTGATAGCACCACTCTGAAGTAGATTTACGTCAACAAGTGGAAAATAATTAATATTGACGTTAGCTTCCGTTGTTTTCTGATTCAACATCCCGTCGCTACATTCCGCAATAACATCACCACCTTCAGAATCCATCAAGTATATGTAATAATCAGTCTTAAACACAAACATGTATCCTCTCGGATAAACTTTGATTACTTGGAACTAAACTTCGTCTCCTACGAATAATGACGTTGATACTGTATATTTGAAACACTATGCAACATTTCCTTCTTTTTAAAACGTATTACTAGTATTGTTAAACCAAGATGCAGCTGATCATTTATTAATGTTGTTGTTTTACCACAAACACATTAAGCTCCGGTCAAAATAAACAAATATGATCCGGACTCGCCAACCTCTAATATGTGATGTTTAGGTCTTCGAACGACATTTTACGGAGCATGGAAAATAAAGGCAAAATTTGATATTTAATCCTTATGTTCACCAGTTTATTTTGTTTAATATTTCGCTATCTAGGATCCATGGAGTTACAGCAGGAAGTCGTGGAGTTATATGGGCGACCTAAATATCTATCGAATGTTTTGTCCCATCCTCGAAAACATCGATATAACTTTTCTATAGAATCAAAAATGTACTAGCGTCTTTGATTCCCTGGCTCTTTCTTTTTATTTAAGCCAGGGTTTGGTGTCCACTTCAGACGTCGGACGTTTTTCAGTTTGATCTCACAAATGTCAACAACTATCCGGCTCTTAAGCTCTATCAAATAGGTTTGGTTTGCAAATCTGTCTAAATCCTTGATACGGCGTCGGATTGCCGTGCTTGCCTTTACGTACACCTCAACAAACATTCTATATATGTTTCAAGTGTAGCTTCTAAGTGATAATATAAAACCAACTATTGCTTGAGGTGTTCTGCTTTCAATTGTCCACTTATTTGGGGGCTGTCCAATATCGATACCTTCATTAGGCGCTGTAAGCCAGTATGAATCAAAATACAGAAGGTGTTGAAGCGTAATTGTGTCTGCAATCCAACGGGTTATAGGTTTTGTTGTTCAATCCATGTTAATGATTCCTGTTTCACACATACGTAGAATCATCGACGAAAGTTCATTCCGCATACAGACTTCTCAGAAATTCTTGACTGGCTTTGTCATCGTGAGTAAATTAAAATTGCTTAATGCACGCGCCTTTGTGAATTTCAACAGCGATACATTAACATAATATATTTTTTAGTCGTCCCGGACGGTCCAATGCGTTTGCCTGAGAGTAGTGTGCAAGTCTTTTGAGGTTGGCGAAGACCTTTTCATTTTTTGTAATAATCTACTAGACGTTATGTGGCCTTCAACCCCCTTTCTTAAAGCGATCCCATATGTGATTCCGACTGCCCCATATGCAACCGCTTTAACAGCCGTGGCAGCTGCAGCCATATCTAACGGTGGAATCGTTTTGGAATGTGGAAATATTCCACAAGTACTATCTTTAATGTCACTGATGTGTTCTTTGATTTGACCACTTTAAGCTGATTGATTTGTGTTGGGTTAGACACGTGGTGATATTTCCAGTTAACGTTGCCTGCAAAAACGCCTCAATATGAACCCATACTCGTTTCTTATTGCACTTTTTTTCAGAAGCTGCCCTTGCCGATGTCTTTTAAAGATTATTCGATTTCCTTTCCGTCTATGAGATTGTGTGCGTTGCTGAACAATGCCATACTACCGTTATTAACACTTACAACTTTATTATTGGTAACCGGGGTAATTAGCATATATCACTTGTTTGTTTTTCCATCAATTTACAAGAATGTCTCAAACGGGAGAAAATACAGAGACGTGTCATACACTTGAAACATTGTTTCTTGTGTTGATGGTAAGTCTTAGATACAAATACTGAAAAAAAACAGACGCTTAGATCTATCAACACAAGGACGTCCATAACTAAAATGGTATTGGATGCTTCGCTGAATTTGTAATTGTCGAAACGTTCTACAGTATCAATTTTGCTTGATAACTTTTGCGGCCTCTTCACAACCGTAATCCGCTTCCTATTGCCGAATTTTCAGTCATTGCATTGGTGGTTGCTTGAGCCAACTGGACCAAGTATTGTTGGGCAGCTTCATAGATCCCTTTTACACAACAATCCTAGGAACTACTTTGACTTTATTGATGTTGCCGGAATCAACAATGATTCAGTACAACGTATCCCAGATGAACCCCCTGATGGCTGCGACAGCAACTGTCAATCAATTAATATAATCCACAGTGAGATCGTAGAATAAAGATACCGAAAGGCGCATGCATAGCCGGTGTGTTTAAGCACTTGGAATGCTACCACATTTGACTAGGAGCTAGTTTCTTGCAACAGCAGCAGTTTCATATCAAGATTCATCCACGGGTGACGATGGTTGAAATTGTACGTGCGATCGCTAATGAATACAATGCTCGTCGTATCGTAGCCTCGATCGCCGCTACAGATGCATTGTATATTCGCCATTTGATTCCTTGACCCATTTGTAAGCTGCACAAGCATGTTGGTAATATGAACTAGCATGCAATCACACCACACGCTTATACACCAGGCAACGAAGATATGTAGCTTTAATCGGACATGCAATTTGAATTAGGCATCTTACCCGCGGCAAATGCTGTAAGAGAACACACAGACCTGTCTCAAAAATACAAAGATCACCTGGCGAACTGACTTGAGTAACATTTAGTTTTCTATTAAGGTTACTGACATCATTAAGTTTGAACGATTCACCACTGATATCATTATTTATATATTTAGTTGGAACAAAGGCGCTCACTGTTACGGATCACTGCCGTCTCACCTCTGTCTGCGTGAGTTCGAGTCTCAGCCTCGGCTAACGTTGGCACGTGAGAAAGCCTGCCAGTAGCTTCTCGTGGGTCGGTGGTTCTTCCCGGGGTTTCCAGGGTTCTTCCTCCACCAAATATACTGGCCGCCATGTATAGCCTATCTTGCGCTGAAAAATGGCGTTAAACCCTTCAACAACAAGCATTCACCCAACCGATTCGAGTATTCACCGTGCGAAGCGTGTGGTTCGACATTGATCTGTTATTGTTGGGCAACATTGACGGCTGTATCTTTATGTGTAGATCTTTCTCGAACAGTGTACCGGCACATCACGCACAAGCTGATAAGGTTCCATGTCAACGCTGCAAGCGTGTTATTTAGTACCCAACAGCTACTTGACGGTCATGTATTTTCCGATAGTGGAATCAATGATAAATCATAGCACAGAATTAAGCCAGAGCCTGACAAGAATGTTTTTTTAAGAGATGAAGGTCCCTTGTGTTTTTACGCGGATTTTGAATGTTTGAATACCCCCGATGACGCCAACATAGAGTTTAAATCAAATACGGTGCAAGTGACGGAGCAAGTCACACGCGGTGGTTTCGCTACACTGTTTTCGGATGAGGTATAACTACTAAGCCTACAATGTTGTCTCCATATAAATCTCATCGAGCTTTACAGATAACACGACATTAACTCGTATTCTCTCTAAAAAGAAACTAAGGGTGTTATTTTACGTTTTTTGTGATGGAACCATGCTGTGGTGATTGCGGCAGTCTTCGGGAACAAATTTTGCCGCAGATACTTTTCTTAAAAAACACAAATTGATTCGTTTGTCAGAAAAAGAGAAGCGAATTCAAAAGGAGAAGCATATTTATCCGTATTATTTATATGTTGATGCGTATTAACAACAACTTTGATATAAATTAACACCGTTAAATTTCGTTATTGACCATCAGAGCATCGATAGTTCTAAATTATGTAATTGCCGAAAAGTTGATGCAATATTGGTTTATTTCATTTGTTTCCATGTTTGCGATAAATGCAGATTTTCTGTTGCAGGGAATTGGCTGTCTTTTACATACAAGGTCGAATCTAGCTCCGTTGCAGCATTTTGTATGATCATTTTCACACGCATTATCATCATACCATTCGTTGTCGTCGTTGATATTATTATTATTATTAATATTATTATTATTATTATTTTTCAGATCAGATTATAAGCAGGCTCTAATCTGTGTTCTCAATGGAATAAAGGTGTGCGCAAACGCATTTAGTATTCCTCAAGGGACTCTATCTATATTGAACAACTATGACGAACGTCTCTTAAACGAAATGTGTGGATACCTACCTGGTAAATTATATATTTTAACCAACTTTTATTTGATTGTCTGAAACTTTATTTTTGTTTCATCATTTCTAATTATTATTTTTTGATAATTAATAGGAATATCTCCCTCCCTCCATCTCCTTCCCTCTCCATCTCTCAAAGGCATTTACTGATTACAGTAGTACCCATAGGCTTTCTACAGTTTTTTCGTACAACAATGTTTCCTTGAATTGATCAAAATCTTTTTTTTTTCATAGAAGAAAGATCTTCATTCAATAAAATCAGTAAAACGTCTAAATTGTGTAAATTTCACATAAATTCTTTTATGGCAGTTCTATTTATAACATTTGTTAAAATTCCTTAAAATATTCTATCAAGTACATGGTATCGCCATGGTAGTTAAAGCAAAGTATTTTAATACGTTTTAAATATCCGCTTTGCTTCCATATGGTCTACATGTTTCTGAAAGTGTACTCGCACTTAATACTGGCACAATAACTTGTTTTTTGTTATAATTCAAAAGAACTAGTATGACCTTTCTAACAACTTTTCAACTTCATGTATTCTTTTTTCTAGACAATGAATGCGTCTCAATTTTAAATACGAGTCAAACTTTAAACACATGAGCACGTGTAACAGGTGGAAGTAAGCCCGAGTGGGAAAATGTCCATCGCCTATTACGCATGTATACGAAAAGCAGAATCACTAGATTAATTTTATTGTCAATCCTAAAACTCGTGAATATTAATGATATATATATATATATATATATATATATATATATATATATATATATACCAGTATCAAGGTCTAATCTATGAGCAATTACATTACTTTTAACAGAGTACCTTACGTTGTGTGCAAGAATACTAGTTTTATCGATAACTGTCAGCGCTATATTGATTATTATAAAACGAGATCATTTCTATAATATCCATACATTTATGCTTATACTTCCTGAACATTGTATATGTCTTTGACAAATAACAGTGTTTGACTTCATCATTTTCTCACTGGAATACACGCGCCGCCCTGAATACGTGATATACTGGTAGCAATGTAATAATCTTTATAATTTGTATTTATAATTTTTATACAGTACGGTCGAAAATTGCTGTTAAAGATTGGTTGGTATTTTTAAAACATTTATGTCGTTGTTAAATGAACCAGGCAGATTGTAGCAAATATGAATGTGCATATTTATGCAATGAAAACGTTCAGTTATATAATTCTTATGCCATGAGTAAAGAAATAATTATCATTCAAATTTCAAACACAAAAGCGCAGACAATATATTACAGTCTTTAATATGCGGAAAAGAACTGTGCGTTTTCCGTGGCGTATTATAGGCAAGCAATAGATAAGCGTAATCCAATATCAAATTAGTTATCTTTCAGATCCTGACACTTACATATTATGGCTGTTTTGCCTTTTTTAATTTTGTTTATTCATGTCTAGAGAATGTCATTCATACATTGCTTATATTGATTATTTTATGCACGTTAATTTTGTTTATTTAAATACGATACTTTTCAACGTTTACTTCTACAACATTTCTAATGGGATGACGTAAAAAATGTCAACCACTTCCGCGTTTAAAAAAGGAGCGAAAACAACTACAGCTATCTGTTGTCATCTAGCTTCACCAGGACGAGAATGTTACATGATGGTCTTTTTATCTTTATTTTGTTTAAGCATATATCATAATAATTATATATTTTAAATGGCACTGAAAACAAAACAACAAAAGAAACACCAGTTTTAATGTTAAAGTAACGGGGATAAAGAAAGTACGACCCTTACACGCATGCGCGAAAGTCAGCTGTATGTGGAGATTGGGTGCCTCGCGAAAAGAATCAACAAAATGGGGCATTTCCATTTTGAAGGTTTCTCATAGCTGTACCATACATCGTATCCACAAGGAACGATATAGCTGTACCATACATCGTATCTGTACCATACATCGTATCTGTACCATACATCGTATCTGTACCATACATCGTATCCACAAGGAACGATATAGCTGTACCATACATCGTATCCACAAGGAACGATATAGCTGTACCATACATCGTATCCACAAGGAACGATATAGCTGTACCATACATCGTATCTGTACCATACATCGTATCCACAAGGAACGATATAATAAATGGGCCTATTTATCAAACTAATGACAGAAAGTTAAATAAAAGGTGCCTTTTACAAAATTTTAATGAAAAGTCGGATAGAAATAATTAAGAAGAAAAAATGAATATATTCAAAATTGGCGTCAAAATTGGCATCAATTCGTTTGCATATTTTACTGACACAATATAGTACATGATTAAAACGTAGTTTGAGGCTCTTATTCTCTCCCATTAAATCTTCTATCGGATTAGAAGCAAACGACTGGACTAATAGTAATCAGCCGTTTGTTATGGAGGATAATGATCGTTTGCTGTCGTAAATATAATTTGTCTTATTTCCACAAACGAGTATTTGATAAAACTCCTTTTGACAGGAAATCCATTCCCATATTGTTCAAAACTCGTAAACCCTCAATAGCTAAATAGCTATTCGCATATACCTGGATTTTAACTTTTGATTTCTTTTTTGTTTACTGTTCTTAGTCTTGGAGCAGAACCTACCATGCCTGAATGGTTTGGTCACGTCTACCACATTGTTTGCATGTATTATGCCTGCCTCTGCCAGTCCTCAGGTCATCAAAGGGACACCTTGCAGGTGTGTACAACGATTGCACATACATAACATAAGACAGACAAATAGACGAACAAGATGGCATACAATTGTAGTACAAATTGAGAAAATAATTCATCAATTTAAACATAACAAAAAGAATATATAAGATAGATCTGTCTCTTGAATGATACATGTCATGATATTCATAGAAATTAGATGGAACCGTAAATTTCATTTATAGTAAAGTATATACGTAGCGAGTCTACACTGTTTATTTCTGAACCAGAATTATAACAACACTCAGGCTGTCGACGTCAGATACACACACGACAAAGTTTGATTTTAATCATGCTTCATGGATTCAAATTTCTTTTTTTTCAAGACAAAATAATATCTATCCAGTTTGATTTGCCAAAGTATAAATAAATCATTTTTAATCCTACATCAATTTAATGAAATATGTTTTGTCTGAATTTCTACATCTGTACCATAGTTTTTACATTATTCCAATCAAATACCAATACTAAATGAATTATAAAGCATGGAAAAATGATACCTGAAATGAACGCACTGTTGATGGAAGGAACCACTTTTGCGGCTCAATTCGGCAATGTACTTGAAGGTCGAAATCTCAAAAACGTTGCATTCTCTTTTTCATACAAAGCAGTAACCAATAGCGACACAAATTGTAGAAAAAATATGGTTCTTTCTTTGCTTTAATTCTGGATAAACTAATGATCAACATTGCCTTGTAAACCGTTTAGGATTTAAAGACAAAAATGCCAATCATATGCTGATTGTCTGAGTCCTGTGAGACAAAGGTATCTTTTCATCCAGGTGTGACGGTTAATATTAAAAGTTTTCTTTTAGATTCGGTCGATACATCTCGTAGCATTTATATCAACCTCCACTTTAGAATTACTTCAGTGGAGTAATACTCAGAAAAAAACAAATCACCAAAAACAATGCAAGTGAACTCGCTCGCGCAATTAAAGTACGTTATGCACAATGTAATCGTGTCAAAAGAATGCTTGTCAAAAACATTCTAATAAGATGATGAACTGATTCTACACAAGCTTAGTAAATTGAAGTTGTCTAGTGAGTGCATACTTGAAAGACACAATATGTGACTGTTTCGGCCAAGGAATGTTATCTCAGTTGAGTCGCCATGAAGATCACTATGATTTTATGTGCTTGTGATGTGGTTTGGAATACAAGTTGCATACAACCGCTCAAGTGGCTTAGTGGTTAGAACGTCCGCCTCGAATGTGGGAGGTCGCGGTTACGAACCCCGTCCGTGTCGTAACAAAGATATACAAATGGTACTAACAGCTGCCTCCATAGGCGCTTAGCATTAAGAGGTTAGTGTTAGGATTTTTCGGACTGGTGTCAGGATATTGTGACTACCAAATGTTGTTAACGCTACATTAAAATCCGAACACGCACACACACACACACACACACACACACACACGGTGGATACATGTCTAATGTGCATTGAAGGCTACATTACTATTTCTGACGTACTTTGCTGATCATGTGAGAAAAGCCCTTGATTGCTTGACATTTTGGGTTACAGTTTGCATCAGATAGGTATAAGAAAATATATGTAATATACGGACCCCGGGATTAATAGTATTCTTGGTATCTTAAGTGTAGTACGAATCCGTTTTCTAAATTGTTTTCTTATTTGAGCCATTTCCAGCGGAAGAATCACTTCTCCTGTGGTGAGTTTAATATTAAAATTATGCTCAATCGAAACACCTCGTGGAATCTATATCCAAATCCACATCGTAAATACTTCAGTGGAGAAATACAGAGCGAAAGAATGAAATCGTCAGCAGGTGCATTATAGACCTATTAATACCATCTATTGACAACAGTGACATCTGATACTCAATTTCGATCGCGTTTTTTATACTGTTTTGAGCATATTTAAATGCTTAATTATTCCGGTGACTTGTTCCAAAACATTGGATGGAAACTATTCTAGTGTTGTATTACAGAAAATTTACTAAACAGTATTTCTCTGAACCTATGCACATAAATTCAGTGAATTTTGGTCAGAAAAGAGCGACAGTCTGTTTGCGATCTAGTATAATCCATTTAAAACGATTAAATTAAGAGTCTCTTTTAAATAATGGTAACTGTACGCCATTATGAGTGTATGGAATATTTTGATTAACTGGCGCACGGCTAATAAAGACACTTAGGTTAAAACACCCACAGTGTTTCATATAGTGCAAATACATTAATATCCAAACGAGTCCCAGAAAAAATAGAAAGTTGATGGTTTCGTTTGATTTTAAGGACAATGACATTTTTGAAACGTAATAAAGGTGAAGGTGTTGTGTGGATTTAATGTTTAATTACATTTTTGCAAGTTGGGTTTTCGCTGGTAATAACATTGTATCGAGACTTCTTACAGATCGGGCAACACGGCTATTTTTAGTCATTGTTAATTACTTTCTAGTTCATTTTGTTATTCAACATAGGGTAATAAAATATATGCGAACTGAAATGACAACATGAAGAAAGTTATTCTGATGTGTTTCACGGCGTTCTTGCCCGACCGGTAATATCCACCGGTTGTACTTTTTTGAATTAATACCTGTCCATTAGTCTTCATCAACTACCTCCTGCATATAGTTAATTTAATACCTGAACGGTAGCCTTCATCAACTACCTCCTGTATTTAGTCAATGTAATACTGCTAAATCTGGTCAAACCGAAACAAAAAGTTGCCAAAAATAACAACGAATATCGCCTAAAAGGCCGAACGGATATACTAGCAAATTAACAGTATGCTTAGGAAATTGGAAATTGGAAATGTGAAAAAAATGACAACTCAAAATATTTTATGCTCGCTTCAGTTAATTATAAGTACCAACTCTGTCCTGGGCATTCTACAAAGTGTATACTACGGGTTTAAATGTGCTGTTCTTTCTCATCACGAATATTTATATACATCTGAATTATATGTCTGACGATATAAAATGAACATCCAACAACATTACCATGTGATTTTCTGCCGGTGAATTGATCTAGTCGCTATGGTCAGCCCTACAATCCGTGCAAGTCATGATAGGTCAGCTTCGAGAGGCATTATGGTATACTGTTAAATATACTGAATTACAGCATGAAAATTCATCTAACGCGATTGCTTGTGAATTGCTGAAATATAGGTCAACTGTATTAACAAAACCTTATTATAATTTCATCCTCACCCACTAATTAGATCGTGCACGTGACGATCCAAAAGAAGCGACGGTGCTGATGTGTTGCTTTTATGCATGTAACTTTGGTTACGGTTAAATTTAAAAATTAAAACTTTCTCCATGCTCATTTCTAATAAAACTTAACTTAAATCAAATTATATGGTGGCCGTTCTCTTAAATAATGTTTTTTATACATTGCACTCTCACCTAGAGTGTGCATAATATTTGCATGTGTGTGTGTGTGTGTGTGTGTGTGTGTGTTCTGTCTGTCGGTTTACACATATGAATAATTCTTACTATGGTTTTCATTTAGTAGGAACATGTACGATGTAGTCTCTGTACACGTTATTTTGTGTGTGTGTGTGTGTTATTTGTGCGACTGTTTAGCCTTGCCCCACAGATAAGAAATATTCACAGCGTCGTCATTACCTCTGTCTGTCTGTCTGCATGTATGTATGTGTAATAAACTTCCTGTTATCTTCTTTTTCAGAACAGTATTTGCATATGCGATGTGTGGTTTGACTGAGGTGCAAACCAAATGCCCCGCGGTCGGCCAAGTCTACCGTGATGCTTTGCAACTGTATCCAGATCAATCATGCCCAATAGGTACTGAATTAAATTCTTTGTCGTACAGTTTCAAATCAAAACCTTCACATAATTTTAAGAATCTGTTTTAACCGTCATCGACAGTAAGGCGAAGCAATAGCAGTATCAATAGTAGTAGTAGTAGTAATCATTGTATATTTGATCAGTAACATAGCGGTTGTTGTTGTAGTTGTTGTTGACAAAAAGAACCACCGACCGACGAGAAGCTACTGGCAAGCTTTCTCACATGCCCACACTGGCTGAATCTGAGACTCGAACCCACGGAAACAAAGGTGAGATGACATTGATCAGTAATGGAGAGCGCTTTAGACCACTCGGCCACTCAGGGCCCTTAACATAGTGGTAATAGTACCGATATAAATGGTGAATTAAGTAATAGTAGTTAATGATACTAGTATCCTTTATATCGTAAAGTTGTGTAGAATCAGATGTGAAAAATGTATACATGCGAGCTGCATTTGAAATATGGAAACCAAAATTCTCTTTGTCACAAATAGTACATCAAAACAACAGCTATAACATCAACACCACCATCAAAAGCAAAAAACCAAGAAAAAGCAACCCAACTACTATTACTATAATTGTGCTGGAAAATGTAAGGAATTGATTATAACGGGAATGTAAATATTCTCCTTCTTCCCCTTCCTCCCCTCCTCCTCCTCCTATTCTTCTTCTTCTTCTTCTTCTTCCTGTGCGTTGGACTCGTAATACAAAGGTTGCGGGTTCGATACCCACTCAAGCCAATCCGTGTAGACTGTCTCGGTATGTCCTTGGGAAAGGAATTTAATTAAACTTTTCTTTGGCATGGTATAACCAGGAACGTTTCTAAAGTGTCGTTAAAGCTGTCTACAATTTCGTTATTCTGTTGGCCTCTGTATAGTCTGAGTCCCTTTGGCTTGGTATCTCATGGTAATTTCAAGACGTACTCATTCATACTAGTGGCACAGCAAGTATCACCATATACCAAATTAACAAAAAGAGTATATCACTTGCAAATAAGGGTGATTATGATGCCAGGTTTGCCACAGTGGGTACCATATAAATCACAATATTGTTAAATATTATAACAGTTGGAGTATACTAAATGCGGCATCACATTGTTTCGTGAACCTATTTGTTTAAAATTCACAATATTTTCATTCTCGATGCATATTTGTATGCAAAATCTCTTAATTTAGAAGTTCTTAAGAATAATTGCACATCTATTTTAGCTTAATAATAAAACATTACTAAAACATAATTTATTTACAATATGTCCACATTAATAATATTATTAATATCAGAGTTCGGGGTCATGTTCTGGTGACCAATGTTATTACCATAATCTCTAATTTTATCTGCCAGTCACATGAAGTGTTATATTTAGGTATTTTGAAGACCGTATGGCTGATGGTCATCAATGTGTGTCGAACGATTTGACTCGCATTTGGATTTGTGACAGCTGTATTTCTTTGACTAATTCAAAACCCGATCGGTTACAAGAGTTGCTCCGTAGAATCAGTACGCATTTCTACTTTTTGTTAAAATATCCACACACTCTCTTAAACCTTTCATGGAAGAACAATATTATTCGAAAACTTGGTAAAGTTTGGAACATAAGTTTTTTTTTGTTTTAGGTACCAATAAGACCAAATGTATTCAGGATAGTATTGTAATATTCGGAATCT
This sequence comes from Sinohyriopsis cumingii, assembly GCA_028554795.2. Lineage (NCBI taxonomy): Eukaryota > Metazoa > Mollusca > Bivalvia > Unionida > Unionidae > Sinohyriopsis > Sinohyriopsis cumingii. Next base: position 21,608 of record CM068828.1, read on the forward strand.
GAGTTAAGTAAGAGTTGTCGTTCTTATCTCCATTCTTCGGACACTGCCGTTGGACGTTTATGTCTCTTAAAGTGTCCTCTGTATTCTCATCAGCCATAAACCCTTGAAAACAAACCTACTGTACTTAAAGTGTCCTCTGTATTCTCATCAGCCATAAACCCTTGAAAACAAACCTAATGTACTTAAAGTGTCCTCTGTATTCTCATCAGCCATAAACCCTTGAAAACAAACCTAATGTACTTAAAGTGTCCTCTGTATTCTCATCAGCCATAAACCCTTGAAAACAAACCTACTGTACTTAAAGTGTCCTCTGTATTCTCATCAGCCATAAACCCTTGAAAACAAACCTACTGTACTTAAGGTGTCCTCTGTATTCTCATCAGCCATAAACCCTTGAAAACAAACCTACTGTACTTAAGGTGTCCTCTGTATTCTCATCAGCCATAAACCCTTGAAAACAAACCTACTGTACTTAAGGTGTCCTCTGTATTCTCATCAGCCATAAACCCTTGAAAACAAACCTACTGTACTTAAAGTGTCCTCTGTATTCTCATCAGCCATAAACCCTTGAAAACAAACCTACTGTACTTAAAGTGTCCTCTGTATTCTCATCAGCCATAAACCCTTGAAAACAAACCTACTGTACTTAAAGTGTCCTCTGTATTCTCATCAGCCATAAACCCTTGAAAACAAACCTACTGTACTTAAGGTGTCCTCTGTATTCTCATCAGCCATAAACCCTTGAAAACAAACCTAATGTACTTAAAAACAAACGCAGACATTATTGCTATTTTCTCTACTCCACCCTCACAACTGTATACGAGTTCAAATCATTTCTAAATATTTCAAGTTTAAACCTTTATATGATCATTGACCACATGTACTTTGAGCCTTGTAGTAAGATTAAAAAATAGTTTTGCTTCAACTCTCTCTCTCTCTCTCTCTCTCTCTCTCTCTCTCTCTCTCTCTCTCATACCTTGCACGGAAGTGTTGTCACGCTAAGACTGAATACTAGACAAACAGTGATTATTTTCATCAACGGCTCACCATCGACTATCGATGCCAGTTGAAATTTTAAATTCACTTGAAAATGTATTCCACTTTATAAGAATGTTTGGTAACATGTGCAATGGTATCGGTTTTCCTTGGATTAGCAACTTTAGATTTCACCCGTAATTTAAACTAACTACATCGAAAAAATATTTGCAATATTTATCCTTTCGTGTCTACGTAACATAATTTTTAATATTCATACTTCCATGAGTACATAACATTATTTATAATACTCATACTGCCATGAGTACATAACACTATTTATAATATTCATACTTCTATGAGTGCATAACATAATTTATAATATTCATACTTCTATGAGTACATAACATTATTTATAACATTCATACTTCTATGAGTACATAACATTATTTATAATATTCATACTTCCATGAGTACATAACAGAATTTATAATATTCATACTTCCATGAGTACATAACAGAATTTATAATATTCATACTTCCATGAGTACATAACGGAATTTATAATATTCATACTTCCATGAGTACATAACAGAATTTATAATGCTCATACGTCCATGAGTACATAACATTATTTACAATACTCATAATTCTATGAGTGCGTAACATTATTTATAATACTCATACTGCCATTAGTACATAACACTATTTATAATATTCATACTTCTATGAGTACATAACATTTGTTATAATACTCATACTTCCATGAGTACATACCATCATTTATAATACTCATACTGCCATGAATACATAACAGTATTTATAATGTTCATACTTTACTTCCATGACTACGTAACAACATTTATAATATTCATTTCCATGACTACATTGTAATTGTCAATTATCTTTACCATATAATTATTACAGATCAAACCGTCTGTATCACGCAGACTGTGAAGCGAGATATATTATTCGTCCGAACTGGTTTAAATCTTTATCTCTTTTACTTCGACCTAAATCAGTTCCTGTATTTACTCAACATGATAAATATTTAGCTTTAAGTTCGACTTGGATTGTCTGCTTGTGAATCATGTTTGTATGTAAGAAGCCTTTTAAAGTAGTGTGTAGCAGTTACAAGATACGATTTTTTTCTTATCAACAATTATCGGTACTGTACATTTTAAAGAGGCGGATTTGTGTACAGGTCTATCTAGACCTATCATCGATATCCCAAAACAAAACACAATGTTATAGACGTGACGAAAGCAGTTGCCGTAGTTATACCCACCACACGAGAGAAGGAAACTATATCTTTACATGATTCATGCCCACCCTGACATGCTATTTAAGGGGCCCCGGATTGTCGAATGGCGTGACACGCAGCAGCAGGGAGGGTGAACAGACCTTTTGCTGAAACGTTATTTTGAAAACTAAGACCTCATACGAACAAAATATAAAAAGGTCGCTAACGCTAAACCAAAGCCTCTAACTTTACCGAAGGTTTCTCTGATTGTGTTAGTCTATTTTGTCACTTTGTCTTGGTCGTTAGTATTTTTCTAAATTTGTATGTACGTTTTCGTTTACCAACCGGACGTTTCATTGAGGTCGCACCCTCTCTGCTGCTGTAATTAAATCATTATTATATCAATAATGACACCGGGTACGGAATCTTATACACCTAGATTAGCTAGAGAAAGATTAGAAGAATGAAAACATTTTTCCCTGTTCGTGATTCTCTTAGACGAAAACTCCAAGAACGTCAAGAATCACAAGTTGAATATGCAGAAATGCAGAAGGTACAGACAAATTGTTTAACCCTATTACAAACGTTACTGAAAGAGTTGCAGAAGCTACTGACGGTCTTCGTCCAACGTTAGAACAGACTGCTAACTATACTAAGAAAACAAACAAACTTTTAAAAGAACTTCCAGCCGCAATAGTTGCTGCTAAGCCTCCTTTTGTTGAAGGTGGAGATAAAGAAAAAAAATAAAAGAACACAAAAAGATGAAAATAAAGAAAGGAAGGAAAGGAGTTAAGTTTAAGGATAAAACTTGCTAAGGAAGGTATACAAGTAACGTAAAAGATTAAGATAGATGAATTAGGAACTTTTGCTGCCAGAACTTATGCTCAAAGACAGAGATATTTAAAGCCCTAATATATCGATAATGTAGGTCGTATAGCATGGCAAACTTGGAGTTTTTGTATACATCAGAATTTTCATCAGTTAGTTATAACTGATATTTTATATATGACTTAAGATGATCATGCTAAGCTTGCATAAAAAGGAATAAAACTAGCAGGAAAGACAAAGACGAAAAAACCTTCTGAGCAGAAACCTCCTGAGCAAGAACCGTCCCATCAACTTTTCTCCGCAGCAAACAGAACGCGAACAAAGAGAAGCACATTCTCCTGGGTCACTAATTCCTCGGCCACAACAAAAACAACCACATTCTCCTAAATAAAAAGAGTCAGAAATAATTGATATTAAAAATAAATTTACAACTAAAGGTTTTAGCGATATCAGTAATTCAAGATACAATGAATTAGCAAAGGTTTCCGCCCGGGGTTACCGTCAAACGGAAAAATATGTAAAACATAGATATATTAATTCTTGGAAAAATGAAGATGATTGTATCAGTGACGTATATTTCATATCTGCTAATAAACCTATCAAAGATAATGACTAGTATTTTCTTGATTTTAAGCGTAACGTAAAAGAGACAAAAAGAAGACGATTCACTTGAATCACTGTCAGCTGAAAAACCTGCCAAAGAAGAAGAATTGTATGATGTAGAAAGTGACAAGCCCCCCCCCCCCCAGGTGCTATTGGAAGTGATTTTTACTCAAATACACCAAGAGGAAGCGGTCTTATTGCTTGTCCTCACAATATTCTTTCTGACGTAGATATATTAGAAATTCTGATTGGAGAAAAACGTGCTGAAATAATTCGCCGGAAATTATTAATGAAATATCCGATATTTGTCGAAGATTATTTACTGGCGGTATTATGGATATCAGTGTTTATCGTTCTTTCATTTATGAAATTATTGGTGATTGTCACAGTGATTAGATAAATAAGTAATAAATGCAATGATTATCCATAATGCTCAACGTGGACCAATCATCGTTAGAGTAGCAAATGCGCGATTACCACCTTATAAAGCAATTTACGGAGATGGACTCGGTGATGTTGTTATGGGTTTATTCAGAAGGATGGATCCAAAAACAATAACGATTGCAAAACAATTAGGGATGGGGCTATTGAGGCTGCTCGTAATAAATGTATTAGTGCTATTGTTGCCTGTAAAGCATTTTCTTCGATCGGAGAAAGATTAGCTCGGTTAGTAAGAAGAAAACCACAACCAGTAAAATTACCCAGTACTGAAATCATGCCTGCAAATGACAGTAAAATAATAAATCAATCTGTAAATCAAAAGCTAGTAGAGTTGGCTGGTGTTCCTATATCAGAAAAAGAAAAGGAAAATATAATGACAACTGCAATAGCAGGAAGTCTTATTTGTATTAGACGATAACAATTGTAATAAAATGTACAAGCGTATATACGATAACAATTGTAATAAAATGTACAAGCGTATATACGATAACAATTGTAATAAAATGTACAAGCGTATATACGATCCAGAGTTCGATATGTAGGTACCGGTTCTTAAAGACAAATCTTTACACGATTATCAGTTTCTTTTTTTTAATCACGCACGTGTATTACCAGATCAGCATGGACGAATCGAATTACAAATTAAAGATACGAGCAGATATTTCTTACCTGCTGAAGCATTTATTAAAGTAGAAAGTAGACTTTTCAAAGAAGATGATACACCGTAGGGAATTGATGATCAAGTTGGATTGGTTAATAATGGTGCCATGGCATTATTTAACAGTGCTATATACATGATTGACGGAAAAATATTGAATCATGTCTCGAAAATGTTGATATTGCTACGACGATACTTGGTCTTGTAAGATGTTTAGATGATTATTCAACGTCAGCTGGTCCGTCAATGATGTTTGCAAATGACATCATTGATCGGCCTGAGAGTAGTACCGTTGTACTAAATGCAGCTGGAACTGAAGCTGCATCGATGAACGAATATTTTAACTTAGGATTTGCCACACGTAGATCAATGTTAGATGAGGGAAATTTGTCATATGCGATTCCATTATCACATGTCTTTGAATTTTGTAGACATGTTACGAAAGTTATATTTGGAGCTTACACACCGTAGAACAGCCACTGAAACTGATGCAATAGGGCGACCAGACACAGTTAATGTTGGCAGACTAATGCTAACAAAACTGTCACTGTGTATGCATGTAATGACTCCATCAATTGCTGAAGAACAAAAAGCGTTGAAAAGAATGCGGCTGGGTTATTCACAAGGCAAATGTCATCACAGCAAGGGGTTTCTGCACCACGACATATATTCATCGCGTTTCAGGAAAATGCTAGAATAGATTCAGAGGAACGGAATCCAATGATATCTGACTCACTTGGAGTTTATGAAGTTGCTTTGACGATAAACGGACATGAAGAACCATGTGAAGAAATTTTGATAAATTATGAACGGGATCATGTTTCACATACTTATCATCGGCTGATGACATTTATGGGGCGTGATCAAAATGTTAACACTGGTTTACAAATATTTCAACGGGATTTCACAACATTATAGGCGATTTATTACTTTTCGCTGGAACATTTTGATTAATTCAGGCATATGTCATTGATATACACTTCCGAGCTCGTGTAGCACGACTGCCCGCTGGCTGATGGTTACAGATCAATCGCTATTATACTCATCGATAAATCAATGTAAATAGAAAGTGTTGGTGGACGAATGAGAGTTATTGACGCTCCAGTAGCAAACATGTAATTAAATCGCTTATCATATTATAAAAATGTCATATAGTCACGTTAATGTTACTCTGATCTCAGGTCAGCTGAACAAATTACAAACAAAACTTGCAAGTTAATGCGGAACAAAAGTAACACTAAAGAAGATCAAATTTCTAGTCCAAACCAGATATCATTAACCAAGACCCAGTTCAAACATTTTAGAAAGGTTTCAGAATAAAAAACCGGAGTTTAATTCATCTTTTCAGAGCGCTAGTAAAGGTGTAATTGTGGTAGGTGGTATATTTCCGATTCTGTAATAGCCGCTGCAACAACAGCTGCACTTGGTGTTTTAAGCGGTACTGCCGCAAAGGTAGGTAGTATGATTGTTGATAAAATAATATAAAAAGGATATATAAATGGAAGGGCTGAAGGTTACCAGGAACCCCTTATCGATACGGAAAAAGTCTGAGACTTCCAGGAACACTTCTCTAATTTTGCCTAATCACATTTTGATTTACTCCATGCTGATAAAAAAATAACTATAAAAAATTTCAGAGGTGTATTTTATGCGTGGCCAATTACCAAAACAACAAAACAATTTTGATACGTGAATTAAACATCTAGATAACAGTTCTTGTCCAGGAACTCACTGGGTTGCATACGCAATTGCTCCACTTGGAACTGTTTATATTGATTCGTATCGGTTGATACCACCAAGTGAATATTTGAAATATGCAAAGATAATAAAAATATTCCAGTCTGGCATTCAACATTGCCAACACAAACATTGACAGATCCACCGATATGTGTCCGTGAAGTAATTGCTGTACGTGACGCTATAGCAAAATCTTCCGATACACCTCACACAGTCGTGCACGAGTACACAAGTAACCGCGTCGTTTTAAACAGATCTTAAAATATAATGGTTGATATTTACGGAAGATCTTCTGACAGTGTTATCACTGGAGGCAAGAAAAAAATGATGACATTGATTTGTCGAATTACGCAGCTAAATATGAACTTGCCGATATGATGAACCTCTCTATAGTTGATTGAAATGAGATTGCTATTTTTCAGGATAAACACGGTGTTTTAAAGACTAGTACTATTAAGTGGAATGATATAGTTCTTATAGCTCTTGGTGCTACCACGGATAACATTCCGGTATTTACTAATGATGTTAAAATTAAAGACTCAGGTATATCAATCGCAACTATTAAAAATGAAATTGCAAAAAGTGTTGCTAACCGTTTGCGATCTACCGGTAAAATAATGACAAATGAACTTAGCATGAATGGAAATAGAATAGTTGTTTTAAAAGATCCAGCATCTGATGTAGATACCGCAACAAATACATATGTAGACAACAACTACAATAGCGTAGATACTAAAATTAACCAGGCTACGAGTTGAGTATGAAGTTCACGTACGTATATTTTTAAATCTTCGTCGAAATAGTATAAAAATTGATGAATTCGCAGAGGAAATCCATCGACTGTTGACGTAATTAAGACAGATATGTCAGATATCGAATCGATTATTAAGATATTAGGTGTTATCAGAGATCCTAAATCATTTTCAGAGTTAATCACTATAGCGCAGAGTAATATCATCGATATTAGAAAAAAACTAGAAAGTGTTATAAGTGGAATTCCTGATATCGTTATAAAATTGAACAGATTGAAATTCCCCACAAGCAGATTATGAACCTGGTATATACAGTATCATCTGACTAAGCATTATGTTTACCAGTCAATAAATCCATTAAACATCGCTCTGAGGTTACCGGTATATACAGGCTCTCAGTACTCGGTGCTGTAAGAGTTATAATATTCACGGCGTCATCCACTGACTTCGTCACTTGGATCTATGTTAGTGATGCTAGATCAAACCGAGGAGGTAACAGTCACTGTGGAAGCTAAATGAATAAAACTTTGATTGATTTTTAATTGATGCCTTGAAATAGTAGCTAAGTTCCCAGCTAAATAATACACTATGTATATTCCGATTAACGTTCAACGTTTTATATACAATTATACACGTGAATAGCAAACAAAATTAAAAAAATATAGTTGACGAGTATATTGTAAAAGTAAAGAAATATCACAGACGTGTACTTATTGTTGATATAATTGTTTATTTAGCGTCTGATGTTATTACAGGAACCGACGTATTATTATCAACAATAATAATGGCATCATATCAGTTGTAACAATTTGTGTTTCAGCTGCAACAATAATTGTCGGTATTTTTAATATCATTGCAAACAAATATGCACGTGCACAAATGCTAAATTGCTTGATTATATAATACAATTACACACAGCGACGTTAGCATACTTCAGATTGTCCTCGTTATTATCAACAAGTCATAGCGATAGAAAATATCAGATTGTGAGTTCACGGATATGATTAAATACTACAAAGATGCAATGACTGTGATGCATTTAGAAACTCAAGATTTAAATAAGAACATTGAACGAGCTACTTCAACAAGTTATAAATAATACAACCCCATTAAAATTTACAATGATATTAGTAAGATCAACTAATCCAGAATTTAGTTTTTACGTCCAACTGCAACTCCAGTGAAAGAAATAACATTTGCACAATTAAGAGTATATCACAGTTGGCTGAATATCAGATCAAACTAATTTGGTGGATTACAGGCGAATAATTCACTTGTATTTGCAAATAAAAATAAAGATGATGGAACACCAGACTGAAATGTTGTCGCTATTCCTTCAGGTAATTATCAAATTGAATAAATCAATTATGAATTCCAGCGTAGAATAAAATCATTAACGGGAAATATTCAAAAATAACTGTAACAGCTCACGAACCAATTTTATCAGCTGCAATTGAAATATAGTCTCCAGGTTGCGAGGTAGATATTTATCAGTCATTAGTTAGAGCTCTTTTAGGTTGGCCTGAAATTCCACCAGAATATCATGGACCACTAGAACCGAAGTTAAATTAATTTCTAAAAAATCAGAACAAATTTATAACAACTCCAGAATATCGAGTTGGATATCCGTGGCGTCATTATAGAGATAATCGTTTTAAACATTCCAATGGTAGAATCTTTCCTAAAACATTGTTTTCAATAACTGATGTTGATATATCAACTTTCACTGAAATTGTTTATGAAAGAGATTTTAGATCATTGGCTAATAAAATTAAAACTGAACATATAACTACATTCACGATATTAGTGGAAGCATTACACAATTATATCCTGGATTATCATGATAACGATCTAAAAATGAACATTAATGAAACAATGCAACATTTAAATCAAATTGTTTCAGATCTTGAATTTGCTAATCGAGTTATTATCGAAATAATAAATGCTAGCGCTTATGATAAAGGAAGTAGAAAAAGAAATAACAAGCATCATTCAACTATATATTAATCATTATAAAATAGCTGAAGCGAATTTCTTAAAATTTGTACTACCAGGATTTGAAACCGATGATCTAAATAGAAGACTTAACGATATTATCAACGAAACCTTTCCCGAAATACTCGAGTCATGGAAATAATTAACCACACCAGCATATCTATTAAGACATAACAATGATCCATACGGTGGCGGGCGATATAATTCACCAAGAAATGTAAATATAACATCAACTATCACCGTCAATAGTGTATATGATGGAATTGATGGCAGCTATCAAATAGATCTTGAAAAGTCAAATCAAGCTCAACAAGGATATATTCAGTATACTTTTACACCGCAAGTACCTCCTGGATATTTGATAGTACAAGAAGATATTAACTCTGTTTATCTACGATGTCATGCTAATTTATTATAAGAATACATTTCAAACTTACTGACCGATGCGGACACTTAATTAACTTGCGTGGATAAGTTTTAATATAAATTTGTACGTAAGATCTTAAAGAGATATATTTTCAGAGTGTTTTATAAGTAATTAGCTCATCAAGAGGCATATTATATAATGTAACAACATACACGACAAGAAGCAGGTACTTGAAAACGCCATCAGAACAATAATGACACAGTTTCTTGTCAATACAGAAGAATTTAGTGTTAACATAGTTATTGATGAACACGGCAACGAAGATATTTTGTTGACGCAGGGACAATTACATGAACTGCGGCGAGGACATAGTATTATGATCACGTGTGATATAAATCAGATAATGATGTATGTACATTTCTGCATTAAATTTGATCACCTTAAAACAAAGTTGTCTTAGTTTGAATACAAAATTGAATTCATTATAGATAGGTGTATTCTAAAAATGATTTTTAAAACAAAATATATTATATAAGAATATGTATTCTTAACTGATTATAGCTTAGATTCTTAGGTAAATAATACAAATCAGTCAGATTTTATAACTTGATTGGGTATATGCAACTAAAAAGAAATGAAAATTAGTCAAATTTTATAATTTGATTGCGTGAAAACCCCAAGCCATTCTTTAAATCATTTATCGATAAATCGATAATGTTTCCTTTCTTCTGCTAAATAAATAATCATAATCAACTATATTTCAGTATTTTTTTATATAAAAAAAAAAAAACATTACTTTGGACTGTGTTTCATGAAAATTTTACGAATTATCAATAAATGATTTAAAGAATCGCTGTACTTTTCACCCTTCAACAATCTGCAATTTCACTGATTTGTTACTGACAAAATAGACTAAAATCGTTGAAAAAACGATGAATTTTGACTAAATTTCACTAAAATCTCGAAAAATCAACATTTTATAATCAGAATAAAATTAACTTTTAATTTCACAATCACTAGTCACAACTTTCATTTTCATCACTAGTGACGTTCTTACTACAGTCACTTTCATAAGTGACACCGGGGGCCAAGGGTGGCCGAGTGGTCTAAAGTGCACACCGTTACGTATCAATGCTATCTCACCTCTGTTTGTGTGAGTTAGAGTCTCGGATTCGGCTGATGTGGTTATGTGAAAAAGCTTGCCAGTAGCTTCTCGTGTTTCGGTGGTTGTTTCCGCGGGTTTCCCGGGTTCTTCCTCCACCATTTATACTGGCCGCCATGTATAGCCGATCTTGTGATGAAAACTGATGTTAAACCATATAACAACCACAACAACAATAAGTGACACCGTTTCTGTTTTCAAGATTTGATATAATCCTTTTTCAGTTGACTTACGCGTGCATAGATATTTCTTTTGTTCGTATTCGTTAGATAATTGTGATATAATTTTTTCAATAGCTATTGAAAGTGGGACGAATTTTTCTAATTCTGTATTTATCACAGTTGATAAAGATTGTAACATAATTTGCTGCGTAATCAATCGATATTCTGCTGATGAATTGACTCAAATTAGTAAATAATGTTTTCAGGAACAAGTTGAATTTGTATGACGTCATGTTTTAATTGTTTAATTGCAGAGCTAATAGCATTAGTATTTTAACAATTTATTTTATTACATATATGCATATATATATAAATATATATATATATATATATATATATATATATATATATATATATATATATATATATATATATATATATATATATATATATATATATATATATATATATATATGTTTAATTATATACATATATAATATATAATTAAATTGTATTTATAACAAAAAAAGAAGACAGTAGCATGGTGAGCGCTTGTCATTCATGGGTTAACTTAATTGGCCTCTGTGCCTTCAATAGGGTCCTTTTTGAGGTCTTTATTATGATCTTCTCGGCATCCCACAGGACTTTTCTTTTAGTCGACATTCTTTCTGAATATGTTTGAGGTTTTCACTTCAGGGAGATTTAGAACTCACGTGATGCTACTGTTAATTTTTGGAAGAGCCACAGATTCTTTCATAAACATTCCCCCCCCCAAGCGAATTTTCTAAGCGAAACGAAATTTTAGAATATTCAGTAGGTTGTCTATATCTTTCAATTTCATCTACACCTCCCTCCAGTATAAAACAACGGGGAGATTGCAAAACGGCACTCACCACGTTGTTCGACGTGGCGAAAAGGTGTACATGAAATCCCATCGGGCTGGTTCCCCATAGATATGTAGAAAAACAGCGATTGGCGCTACCGTCGACAGTATGGCAGTCATGAGATTCGAACTGTCATCTCCAATGGAGAGAATCAGCCGCATTAGCAGCGCGCTACATTCCAATCTTATGAATACATGTTTCAGAAATTTTTATAAAGTTGGATTGCTACACATGATTATAATACTGAGTAAAATTACAGCGTGGATTTCTTTTCTATTTTCCAGAACAATGTATAAAATAATTGTTTGTATATATTTCTGCCTTGACAAAGTCAGGTTTGAAAAATATATATTCCTATGAAACAGATCTAAAAATAGCTTTGTTAAATTGTACATGTAACCGCGTGTTTTTCTGTCTTGATATTGTTTGTAAGTTATAAACCATAAATTATCCTTCTTCTAATTGGAACTATTATATAATTATGTTACTTCAATGATATTAATTAAAACATAGATGCTTAATACATTAATTACGATGAGACAAGTTACGGAGAAAGATATACTACGGAGGTATGTCTTCTTTCAGGTCATTGGCATCAAAAGGGAGGTAACTGCTGAATTACTCTGTAGGTATCTCACTTTAATTTTACTAAAATTTAAATGATATTGGTTTAGTTGATGTCAGTGTTGTTGAGAGCGCGTTAATTGACAAAACTCCATGGAGGATAGGATATATAATGACTATTCAATCGTCTCAAGGGTTAACCATCTCTTATACAAATGTTTGGATCTTCGATGACCGTATCGAATGGTCGAATTTAGTTTACCTCGCAGTTTCTAGAGGTAAAAAATATCTAGGTTGCGGAGCGTTATCATATACTTCATTGAACAAATAGTCAAACTGCCTGGCAATAGCGATGATATAGTAACAACACAATTAGTTAGCTATAAACAATGTGACACAAAAACGCGACTTTGATCTTGACGCTAAAACAACAACAGAATAATCGTTGTGCGAGCTGTAAGACAGTAATGTTGTGGCAGTATTTAAATAATAATCCAAGACAATTTACGGTAGATAAAATTAATAGTAGTCTTGGTCACACACGTGAAACTGTCATGCTGACCGGTCTTGAATGTAACAGAAGTCAAGGTGCTAGTTTACAAAGGTGATGACGATAGTAATTGTGTGCCTTTAGGAATTACCTGCAATTGTTCGCGTACAAATCCACGTTGAGGAGCAGTTGAATCTAGTCTGTAGGTTGCATTTTTACCCGTGCGTCTTACCACGCTAGATATTTTGTGTCGGAATACCCTAAATAGGATCAGTCCCTCTTTTTTGTACCACGTTCAAGTTCACCGGGTTCATATAAATACCTGACATTAACATTACCGCATACTAGTTGTTTTGAAAGTTCATGTCTTTGTATTGGTATATGTTTCATGTAATTGCATTGATAGGTATCGTGGCAGTTGTTCGAGTAACTTCATTATTTAACGCAGCTATTATACTTGGTAATCTTGAAACCCATTTGCAGGAATTTTGTGTCGTTCAACATTTGCCTGATCATGATGAATTGCAGTATGTCCACGTGTAATTTCGACATTATGTTCTTTCATCAGAGATGATACTTTACCAAGAAATTCCTTGTCAGGATCAACCTGTAATAGCTGTAGCCATCGTAAGGGTCCTCGTTGATGAATTCGTTCAAAATCAGAAGAAACCTCCAGTGACTGTTTTAGTTGATAATGATTTCGCTTCCTTATATCTGCTTGGAACGTCAACGACAGTTAACGGATATTTGTATGTTAATTAACGTCTTCCAATTTTAATAGTATCATGTGGTAAAAATAAAATACCTACTTGATGAACTTCGTTAGGAGTACTGACATCAGAACGTACATGTTGAAATTTTTTAGGTGATGGTAGTTAAATTTGCCATATTGCCTGTAGTGCTAACCATTTTGCAGCAACATAACGTGTAACATTTGCTGCATCAGCGAGTTCACTAATCCCTGCTCTACCCCTTGAGCTATAATAAATCGATTCCATTATTTTAATAAGGTTAATTAATTACCGGCTCCGAATAATAATTTAGCATTTATCGAAGATTTTATTGCCAATCTATCTAATTTGTCTTTAAAATATAAATCTTTCATGGAATTTAATGCATGAATTCATTCCACATCTGCAATATGTCTATTTTGTAAACCATTGCTTTTATATGCAACATCATGAATATGACACGCTTTATCAATTTCATTTATGAGATATTCACGAGGTGTTAGTTAATTATGGTTATGAAGTCAAGACGAGTTCCAGGACCTCAATAATTATGTCCTGGAAGATGTTTTTCTCCTGGGTATTTAGCCCATGGAGTTCCTGCTAATTTTCCTAATAACGTAGCGATTTCACCATCGATTTTACTGGTAGAAATAAATTTATATTGTTTTGTACCACATTTTACACATTTACTTGTAAGTGCATATATTTTAATTTTTGTTATTACTGTTGTCAATCGTCTAATAGGGGCGGATGCTCTAGACCGAACACAGTATAGATTCATATTATTTATTATATTTTTATAACATGGATGTCAGTGAATTCTCAGCGGCGCGAAAGCAAAAACCAGTCACATTATCCAGCGCTACGAAATTCGATCAGAGCAATTATCATAGGTCATTTGGGTCTGGTAAAGCTCATTTACTGCTTAATCTAATAATGAGATGGCTAATGGGATAATGTATCTTTAGTTGACGATCAGCGATCCTACGAAGTGCTTAAATATTTTAATCAAAACGCAAAATGAAAATGCTAAATTGTTGGACAAAGATGGAACTGATATTGTTGTTTTTTCACCGATATTGATGAAACACCGTCTGTAGCTGACCTTGATGGATTTATTAATAATCTCGTAGTATACGATGATGTGGTCCTGGAAAAACAATCAAATTCAACTATAATATTTTCACGAGGTAGACATAAAACCACTGATAGGATTTATGTCGCTCAACGATCTACACAAATACCTAAAGTGATCAGACATATCTGTAATATTTTAGTTTTGTTTAATGGAGTCGATACACATACTCTGCGAAATATTCATCAGACTTGGTGTTGAGTTGATATGGACATAATTAGATTTAGAAATTTCTTTTCAATAGCGCAAGCTACTCCGCACGGAATGATCACAAGAAATTTACATGGTCCTCGATCACGATATCATATAGGTCTTGATAAAATATTTGGTTGAGAGATTAATATAATAAATTAGAGCAGCAGAGAGGGTATGACCTCAATGAAAGGTTAAGCTGGTAAACCAACACACACACAAATTTCGACAAAAATAAAGTAGCACAATAAACTAACCAAATTAGAGAAACTCTGGGTTAGTTAGAGGCTTCGGTATGGCGTTATTGATCTCTTTTGAAATTCGTAGGAAGTTTTACTTCTTTTAAAATGACGTTTCAGCAAAAGGTCTGTTCACCCTCGTTGCTGCTTAAGCTTACGGATTGCAAACATCTCACATTCATCCGCATGGGGTCGAGTCTCGGGCTCGGTCAACGTGGTTATGCGAACAAAATCTTCCCAGTAGCTTTCTGTGAAATGTCGGTTTTGACCGGGATTTGCCATGTTCTTCCGTTTCCAAATATACTTGCGCCATGTGTATCCAATCACGTGTTAACAAATGACATTAAAACCATAACGACTACAACTACAAGGTGCTTTTTCCTTTATATTCTTTTCTTTGCTATTTTCTTAAATAAATGGAACAATTTGATCAACATTAACCAATTTGGAAAATACAACTTTGTTTCATTACTAAAGATGCCTAATATGGCTTAGTCTAAACCATGTCCGTTTCGTTGTTCGAAGGGGAAAGGAAAACAAAAGATGATTTCAGAAGACCCTAAAGCCTCAATAGCAATCGATGCAAAAGGTTTATCATTCAAGCAGCTTCGGTTGGCAACATTGGAAAATATAAGCCCGTATATAGTGTCGATTCATCTGTGGTGTTGGCTGTTCTATTGCAAAATAGAATATTGAAGCTCATGTTCCTTACCAATTATTTTGAAGCTCTAATTTCCAAGGTAGAGTTTCAAATTCAAATTTCAAATATGTACTCAGTATAGGTCAGACTTGCATAGGGACTTAGGGATAATGAATATTTGCCCATTTTATTTAAATAGCTATCAGGTTTTAGTTGCCTGGAATCTTTGAATACCAGAATTTTGTTTTCAAGAAAATATATAATTTTCAACAATATTTAAGGATATTTCCAAGACTATTTTCAGAATATACCTATATTTAAGCGAGAAAAAGCAACATAACCTATTTAATTTTCTTGCCATTCTTAGGTGTAAAAAAGAGAAAAAGCGACATTGTAGCCCTCAGTACCAATTGACATATCTTAAACAGGCAACTAATCACAACTGGTTTAAATTCCTCTTAACCATATACACGAACATGTATAGGACCCTAGGAAATATCTAACACACACAACCCATTCGAGCTTCAATATTGCTGTATATCTGTTTGTTGCACATTGCGTAGAGTGGAAATAAGTTGATCGGTCAACTATGCTGAAGACCATAAGAATGAAAAATAAATAGTATGTAAGTTTGAAAACAAAAGCTATTCCGTTATTAGAGTTAATGAAACATATACATATGATCGAAATAGCGGTTTTAAGAAGTATAAACATTTTTGGGGATTATAGAAAATAATTAATATTTAGAATATGACAGATATAAAAAGGAAAGAATTCTACTAGAAAATAAAAGCTTAAAAATATGCATCCTATGAAAATGTCCGTTGATCATTAAACCAGACAGTAATACGTTCTAAACCATCATAGTTCAAGATTTAAAAGCGCCATACAATTGTGATAACGCGACAAATATGTGTCAATGTCCTACACTCGTCATAAATAGCATCACTGAACCAACAAAAGAGACAAAATTTAAGCAATCGTTTACAACTAGATCACAAGAAAAATATACGCAATGTAAAGTTAAGTTCTATGACGAAATGTTGTACAAGAACAATGGTAATTATAAGCATTCATTGAATTTTCAGTTTGCAAATACCATTCATTTGATGTTAATTTAAATGGAGCTAGTCAAATACAAAATACTAGCATATTTAGAGGATATTTTTGCTGAAGAAACACCAGTTGGCAACTGTTACGTACCTAGGTAAGAAAAATACAGCAAACAAATTACAAACAAAATACAAAGAGACAGGTGTATGTAATGTGGTAAATAGACAGAATCAATCTGGTATTTCATTCTGAAAAAAAGAAACGAATTATAGCGAAAAGTCTACATCGAATTACCTGTAAATGTGACAAAAATACAGCCTAAAGTTAGTTCCACAAGGATAGTAAATAGGGTACCCCACATACAGTTGATCATTGCTCAAAATGCTGATTTTTTCTGTATAACTAATATTGTAGAAAAACAAAGATCTTTATTAATATGAATAGGAAGAACGTAAAACTAGACAGCGGATGTTTCAGAAATCTACATGGGAAGCCAGTTGCTTAACAAAAAAACGATAGCTTCTGAGCACGTAGCGTACATCGTCGGTGAATTAAGTTGTCAACAAAGACGTACTAACAAGATTGACATATGTATGTCTGTATGATACTAATGGTGTGAGGTGGGAAGTTGCTTCGTAGTTTGATCAAAACGTTAGATTACGGGTGATTTTATTTAAGGTAGACAGGTACAAAACATAATAAAGCTGAAGAATGAGCTTCAACAGTATCAGAAATCGTTAAAGAAACCCATACAAGTTTTTAATTGTAGGACAGCTAGGTTATGCTATGTGTAGTAACCTCGTGTCAAGCGTCCAGTACTACTTATCATCTTTCAAAATGACATAGGGCTATCTAGCTATCGGTGCCGTTTTTAATTCTTTTTTTGGGGGTGGGTGGGTAGGGTGTCTTGTTTTTACTGAGTGATGAGGTGATGACTATGAATTTTGTACCTGCTGTCTTTTAAACTGGGGTTAATTCCCTACCATCTACCGCGATGTAGAAAAGACCGGTACTCCAAAGCATCATTAATGATCTGTAGCAACAGGACAAAAATATTGGAAAAAACGAAAGGAAGGAAAAGTAGGTAAACATTTCAAAAAGGAGTTTGATCATCAATATGTCTTTGAAATATCTCGCTTCTTGAAACGATGTTAACATTGTCAGGTTTGCAAATTCTGACAGAGTCTCTGAAGTTAGGAGCGCACGCGACATTCAACGTACTGCGGACAAAGTCCAATATATAAACACCAAAACTGAATACTGTTTGTGGAGAGGCAAAGCCTTGTCGCTCCTCACCAGAACAGACAATATCAGCCCAAAAATAAACAAACAGTAATTTATTTTTATACTAATAGATACATATGCTTTTCGAAATAGCCCACTAACCAAAACAAAATTGCTTGAACGTGTATTCAATCCCTTTTAAACTTTTGCGACTAAGCAATATTATTTGCCTATTCATGAACCACAACCACTTGTCCCTCCTTTTGATGGGTGCTAGTATGTAAATAGCTTACACGTTTTTGTTAAAACCGAGACCATATGGCGTTAGTTTAGCATAATAACTACTCTTCAGTAGTGAATGTTCCGCATTGAGATAACTACTTCCTCTAAAAGACCACTGTTTCACATATAAAACCCCGTTTAGCATTAAACCCGAGCAAACGTTCCAGGTAGCATTACCAACGTGAACTCAAAATATATTGCTTGTACTTGGTAGTTTGTTTCCTGTCATTTCATATGAAGGTGAAAGGAGATGCTGCCGAAATGGCAATACATATTGTGTCATAAAAACGCTTGAGCTACGCAGTACCGCTCTATAAGAAGGCGGTGATGTTTCAAAGTTAAATGCCTACAGTAGTCTTGGCATGTGAAGAGTTGTTATTAACGGTTTATGTTAGAACAACCATGACTGAATAAAGCACCACTGAGAGCCACAATTCAGATTTGTTTTGTTCACTAAATGGGTTACCTCTAAAACATAGATTATTATTATTATTATTATTATTATTATCTTTATTATTATTAGTAGTAGTGGTATTAGTAGTAGTGGTTGTGGTAGTAATATTGGTGTTGTTGTTGTTGTTGTTGTCTTTTTTACCGTTGTTATTCATTATTTCTACTTCGTAATGAGATGTTCTGGGCTTTAATTTATATATTAAACTAACTTAACATTTATTCTTAGGTCGTAAGTGTTATTTCGTCATTGAATATGCTTAGAAAGTATAGAAAATGGATATTATTCCCTACAAACTTTGATGTTATGACCAGAACAGTGATATTTTGAAATTTAGATATTCCCAATTAGAAAACGGGTGAAATTGTGTTTTCGTTCACATAAAGTGAGGAAAAACAACACATGAATCAAACTTAATACGCATTTGTATTAAATACAAGAATTACCACAAAAGATTTAGAAATAATTGGTTTTTTAGATTTACGGTTATACTGTAAATCAATTTCACGAATCTGCCCCAAATGTATTCTCCAATCATGTTCTTGTGATATTGTCATTGATAGCAGCGTTTAAATTCAATATATCCTGGCGGAAACGCTCGTCTTGCTCGTCCCAGTGCGCTCCCATGTTCTCCTTGAATTTATCAAGATGAACATCAAGGATACGGACTTTGAGGGAATCCTGTAGCCCATTCTGCCGTAGTTCCTCACCTTTCTCAACCATCTCTACATATTTCTCGACCTTGTGATTGCCCAGGAAGCCACGAACCACTGCGACGAAGCTGTTCCAAGCCGTTGTCTCCTTGCTAGTTATCTCCTTGGGGAATTAATTCAACTCCAGGATCTTCCTTATCTGTGGTACAACGAAAATACAGTCTTTGACCTTTTCCTCAGACAAGCTGGGGAAGAAGTCTCGAAGGTACTTGAAGACTGCGGACTCCTTATCTAGAGCTCTGACGAATTGTTTCATAAGGCCCAATTTTATATGAAGTGGTGGCATCAGCACCTTATGTCGGTCCATCAGTAGCTCCTACTTGAAGTTGTTCCTGTATACAGAGAATTCGGTCGGCTGTGGCCAGTCCTGCATGTGGTAGTGCGCCTTGATGTCCCTGCTGTCCCAAAGGCAAAGATTGCAGGGAAACTTGGTAAAACCGTCTTGGAGACCCATCAGGCACGCCACCATTTTGTAGTCTCCGATGACCGCCCACTTGTACCCATCATACTTCAAGGCTTCCAGCAAGGTCTTGATACTGTTGTAATCCTCTCTGAGGTACACAGATTGAGTCGGGTGAAGAGATGGGTACTTGTTCCGACGATGGAGCAGCACGGCTTTGAGCTCCTTCATGAACTGTAATGAAGTGGCACCACTCATTATGATTACATTGCTATTCTGTTTGTCTGATCACATCGTAGCAGAAGCAGAGCTAATCTTGGCAGGAGTAGAAGCTTGAACAATCTTGATGACGCTTCCTCTTAACTGCGACTTGCACACTTTCATCCAACAGGTTCCACTGCTTAAGCCTAGACGGTAATATATGTTTCTCTCCTCAGCTCAACATCTGCAATTATCATCAGGATCTGTAACGTCTTCCTCGTTCTCTGACTTGCTGATCACTTCTAAAGACGGATACTCTCTCTGGAGGAGTGCAAACAGGGAGCTCGTGGCAGTGTGACACCAGGGCGACGGATCAGGAAGGTCCGGTTACGTGATAGGAGGTGGATTGTTGCCAGTCCTATGTTTGGAAGGGTCCACCATGCAGAAGTAGCAGTTGCTTGAGTGGTCAGTGGGTTCTCGCCAAATTCTTGGGATGACGAATTTCATGGCTCTCGCTTCCCCTCTGTATCATCCAAAAAAATACATTTATTTCACCCATGACTAATGTGTAAAAGATTCCCGCAACATCTATGATATATTTTTTCAATAACATTGGTATTTCTATTATTATTATTATTATTATTCACAGAAAAATGTATAGCTGATTATGGTGTCTGTGGAGGAAACTTCCAGCGTAACATGCCACTGGACGCGGTCCAAAGTCGAGTCGGAGATTTACCAGCCTTAGGTCATGGGATCCAGTACATATGTGGGTATGTGGGGCATAACTATTAGTTGTCTTTATTTAGTTTAAAGTTTTGTGCCTGTCTATATTATTTAATTAAAACAATAGACCGACTGATACACTATACCTTCTGCTGATATGTAACATTGAAGAAAGTCTTACTTAGCTAAATACTACAGTTGTACCGATGGTAAATACTTATTAAGAAATAATCTTCAAGGTTTTGGCTATTCCATACTGTTTAAGAGAGATTAGTTCAGTTAATGTGCAAAATCAGGTTAAGATTTAGATGTTGTATCCCGACAAACTAATAAAATTGATTTCACGTATGAAACCTTCAAACGAAAAAAATAAAGATATTAAGATCTCACCCACCACTACAACCATCGTGCATAATGATTATAATAATGTGCATTCGTTCGTCTGCAGCATTTTCATTCACCGTTTCATAAAGACATCTCTATTACAAGGTCACATGAATCATTCTATTGTTCATTTCCTGACAACACAGTTTATGTTGTAAATATTACGCAATTAGATAATTTAAACGCCTAATCAACATGGATCTGTCTGAACAGATCCGGCAGGTCCAATGTTCAATGCATGATGAACGGTAATATTTGTGGAGGCTTCAATACTCTGATGACCATTCCCTTAATGTTTGGAATCCAGTTGGAGCCTGCACGATATCTAGTGAATTACGGATGTAAAGACATCAACAGTAAGTCTTCTTCTTTTATAAATGTGTATTATGAGAAATTCTTCACTATTTTGGTCTCATCTTCCCTATGAAAAACCCACAAAAGCGACCACTGACCTACAACACATTTATTTCTTTATAGGCTATGTGGGTGCGCATTGTCCCTCAAGATCAAACGTATACTTTGTTGATTATGTAATCTTAGGCCATCATTAACCATTTTAGAGCCTATTCATGTCACCGCTTTAATAGAAAAATAATTGCCTTGAATAATGCAAATGTAATGCCTTACACATTCCATTTTATTTTTGGTGCTTGAAAATATGCGGACTTTTGAATCACTCCAGTCATACCGGAGATATTCCAATGCATTGTTGTAACCAAAAGATGCCCAAAGCGAGGCTAAACAAACACACTCATTTCTGATTAAAATAATTGCACCGTTTCAGTCCATCCCTTCTTAATAATAGAACAGACCAGAATCGATCGTGTTTGGGCTGCGCGCGCACGTGTGTGTGCGTGTGTGTGTGTGTGTGTGTGTGTGTGTTAAACACATCGGGTATACAAATTATGTTTATGTTTACCGAAAATTCCAAATATATTTTTTCACTAATGACCGAGTGAACCAGTAGGTCTTTGAAAATAAAATAATTTCTGGTCCAAATTGACCATCTTTTAAATAAAACAACTGAGCAAGTCGGAAAAATTTCATCAATATCAAACTCTGAGTTTTGTGTTTCCGCTTGCCTGTCTTTGTACGGTTGAACAAATAAATGAAAATATCTATAAATAAATAAATATATGTATGTATGTATGTATGTATGTATGTATGTATGTATGTATATATGTATGTATTTTTGTATGTATGCTTCACTTTAACTAATATAAATGATTTGTCTCAGTGAATTGTCCTCTGGTCATGATACGTTCTTCATTTGATGTTACCAAGTACCAGTGAACAATGGACAATTTTATATGCTCTTTACAGGTATAAAGATACTCAGCAGTAACCATTTAACTTAGTATCCGTGACTAATTGTGGACTGTTTGCAGCTGTTCTGCTTCATATAACCCATACTCCGCTTCACTTATACAACTACTTGTGACCATCGAGAGAAATCCCGTTATATGTCTTCCCAAATTCCGGGAACACTTAGTCCTAGTCTGACTTTGACTACGGTTATAATACAGGCCGCAACGTCGTTCCTACGATAAGCTGCCTTATAGATAGTTCATGAAATGGCATATAAGCTACGAATGATGTATGATTAATAAAGAGGGAGTATTTCGTATTAAAGCGCATACTGTAACACAATGTTCTCTCCGAACGAATTATATCTGATATGTATGTGAAATAAAGCGCATACTGTAACACAACGTTCTCTCCGAACGAATTATATCTGATATGTATGTTTTACATTTTATGTTTGTAAATGTCTTGTCTCTATTATAGTTTTGACTTCGAAACTTACATGTCTGGATCAACAGTTTGCATCGCAGGAGTTCCAGGCATGTTTTAGCCGGATGTTGAGCACGATGAGTTCTGTACCTTCTACGATATACGACATAGTGTCGTGCGGGTACGTCTGCATATATATTGGAGTCTTTTCTCTGTATTTTGTTGTTAAAGCTACGTTAAAAATCAAAATCACATCACATCACACATCTCTGTATTTTGATGGAGTATAACATCATGCTTCATACACATTCCTCGTGATATCTTCTTCATAAGAAGTTTTTGTATTTTTGTAGCGTTGCAGCTTATTCGGTCCTATTCACACATTCATGTCTTTTTGCACTTTATATATCCCGTTAATTATTTTATCTCACTGAGTCAGAGTCAACCGTTTTGAAAAAAAAAAACAAATGTTTCTTTCAATTTCTGAATTAAATGCATGTGCCGATTTCCCGTACAAAATACAATGGTAAAATGTTATTATATGTTCTCATTACAGTATTTACCAGGGTACTACAAGCTGCATGAATAGTATCATTGCAAAACAATGCGGGCAAGAAGTCGTTGACTACTACATCAAGTGGTCTCCAGTCGTGTTCCCATTGGCCGATGGATGTGGCTCATGGAAAGTCTCCTCCGCAAGTTCCATGGAAACAACCACTAGGCTGACTTTGATTCAGCTTTCGTTCGTCCTGCTTTTCCTTCTTAAGAACTGAATACCATGTCTACAGTTCTTCCTTGCTCACTCGATTGCCCATTGTTTACTTCCTTTTGACTTTTTTTACTCATGTACTTCCCTTATAAATGTATTTGATGCACAATAATTAAAATTCAGTCTCTATACAGTAAAGTTCAAAATCGAAATTTATTTTGTGTTCATTCGTAAAAGGAGGTTATTATCATCGCCATAACCTTCCTATATTTCAAGATTCCTTTAATAAATCATGGCTTATGTGGTTCATTATATTGACTAATCATGACACTGTACATAAACTATTTCCATCGCTAATCGTTAAGATCTCACTATCAGATAATTTATTCATTGCATCTTTTTTTTACATTCTGTGTTATATTCGTATCACTTACTATGCCTGAAACTAGTTTCATATTATAAAACATTGCCTATCACAGGAGTTTTATCTAAAATGTAGACGCATGTCATGTGTATAAATCATGAAACTGCTGATCAAATTTCAACTCGCTAACGTGTCCATATCAGTGTTCTAATATACCACGTTTCAGCAATTTCTTGTGTGATAATGCTGACTGAAGAGACAAAAAGGAGGCACCGGGATGATACTATGAATTGAATCCAAGAGCCAATCAAATAAAGGAAGACGGTCTAAAGATTATCAAATCTGGGAAGTAAAGCTTCTGTTTTAGTGTAATAAAGTATCAAAGCATATACATATATATATATATATATATATATATATATATATATATATATATATATATATATATATATATGTATATATAGTCGGAGTATACGATCAATAAACCAAAGTGTGACTTTAAAACTTACCTTCATTCGTGCAAAAGTTTAAAATGTGACTTTGAAATAAACTTATTAAAATAAATCATGTATAACAAACACATACACATATCGCTAACTTTTATTCAAAGCATAGAAAGAAAACAAAAAGAAATATAAATGCATATTAATATTACCTGAGAAAACAATTTCAAAATGTGATTGTCAAAATAATCTACCAGATTATAGAAAAAGTCACATTCCTAAGTTTTTTTTTCAAACGAAAGACAAAAATCAAAATCAAATGTATATGAATGCTATTCACTCTGAATGTAAGATATACATGCACATATACATATAATCACACACATAAATGCACAAACGCAAATGCAAGCAAATACTTTATATAACTGGTATCAACATAACGAAAACATTCAAAAGCATATTATCCCACAAGTATGTTTTCATAAATGGTAAAGTGTAGCTTCAAACTAATCTACTTAAATTTTAAAAAAATTGAACACACACGCACACACACACACACACAAACACATACACACACAGAGAGACAGACATACATATACAGCACATATTTAATTTTGATTATTATGTAAAGATACAAATTAAAAATCAATATTATAAGCACAAAAGCACACTTTAAATGAATTGTCATCAAAAGTAAACTGTGACCTTAAAACTAATCTACTCCGTAACCAAATATACATATCACTGTTTTTACTATATTATAATGATAAAAAGAATTACAATCAAAATTATCCTTGCACAATTATATGTCGGAAAATGTTTGTGTAATATGAAAATGTCATTTAATAACAAAATGTACTTAAATACATAGAAACTGGAGGGAAAAACAAACAAACAGTGACGTACGTTTGATTTTAATTTAAATGTTTAAAACAAAGTATTCAAAATGTACATGCATATAACCATATGATCACGAAATGTAAAATTTAAATTTAACACTAATCTTAATACTTGGAAGACACACAGAAAGTCAAACACAGCACTAATTTTCACTCCAATCTAATGGAGCAAATTACAATCAAAATTATATTTATATTATTGCACACTGAAATAATTATCCAAACAAGTATGACTTGAAAACTAATCTAATGAAATAAACATACGCGCACAGAGTCCAATACTCACATATCCTTAGTTTTGATTTGAATCTTGAAAAATGAATTACAATCGAAATTGTACACGTTATACCCTGACTATATTATGGGAGACGTAAGTAGTGACCTTAACATTAATCTACTTCAATAAAAGTAACTGCACATACAGACAAGTTTCTATGTAGGATATGGGACGATATAGCCTCAGGTAGAATTCTATGCTAAATTTGGTCGTTTGCACTACAGCCTCAACATTTTATAGCTTCACGTATACTTCTATCACAATAAAGTTGCCCTGGAATTTATGGACGAAAGGAACTCAATACTAGAATGTCATTTGTAGGCCAATGGAAATTGAACATGGGTGTGGTCACGGAGTTTATGGGGAGGGGGTCAAAACTATTAATATGGTGAAATGTATTTATAGAACAACTGGTTGGTAGAGACAAACATGTCCATACAGAAACAAAGTAATACACACAAACACACAGAAAAGAGGACAAGGATGTACCAAAGAAAGACTCACAGACATGGTAGAGACTCCA
Source organism: Sinohyriopsis cumingii (assembly GCA_028554795.2). Taxonomy (NCBI): domain Eukaryota; kingdom Metazoa; phylum Mollusca; class Bivalvia; order Unionida; family Unionidae; genus Sinohyriopsis; species Sinohyriopsis cumingii. Next base: position 47,788 of record CM068828.1, read on the forward strand.
AAAAGAAAAGTCTGTTGTATGAGTACAAAACATTGATTCAAATATATTTCATGGGCTCCATGGCCTGTGCTTTGTTCTGAGCACTATCCATTTAATGAATATAAATTTGGACATGGAACAAACCTATTAACTAGATATATATTTCTTGGTTCTAGAAAACTATCTTTTGAAATAAATGGTAATGCCTTCTAAAAATATATACAACGTATATGCATTTCATAAAAGAATGACATTTTTCATACTACATTTAGTGTCCATTTTTGTGGAAAAGCTAAAGCAGAAAAATAAACTATCAAACAGGACAAAACTCGTGCCTATCTTTCTATCAGCCACACACGTTGTTTAAATCTGGTCAGCTGCCACTTGTATCCAAGCGTAGATGTTTCCCATCACATACTCCTTTTATCTGTAGATATGTTGGTATATCCATCGTGCTATGTGCACTTATCGATAAGAAGATCAATATAGGTTATTGTCTTCTCCCATGGATGTACAATGTATGTCATATAAATGGTCATTTTTCCATCGGTGATGTTAATTTTTTCTGTCATCGTCTGCATGTCCTCAATGGCCATTACAAGTTTGGTTCAAGTTAATTCTGCAGGTGTGCTAAACCCGAGACATACAGGTGAGTTTAAACTGTCCTGATACGTATATAGGCTCAAACTATCTTGATCGTTGACTTGACACTGATGATTGAGTTCCTCTAACAGTGAATCAAATATATCCGTAACGAAACCTGCTGCTTCTTCGGCTGGAACATCATACGCAAAGTCCTTAAATTTCACCGTGTAGGTGTAAATTGTTGTCCTAGATTTTCTTGAAGTCGCTGTCTGAGTCGCTTTGATGCTAAAATACTCCCTTAGGTCTGCTGAACCTTTCACTTCTTGGACCCACTTTGATGTGACTGTATGGTGGTGAAAGAGTTCAATGATATGTGTTCCTTCTCTTTTTTCATATGCATAGAGTGATTCATCGTTCTCGTCGGTTGTCCTTGGAATGAAGTGTCATTCATGGAAGGCGTCCCTTCTGATACTGGGTGATATCATTATGTCTATAAAGTAAAGTCTTGTAGTTTGGAAGTCCCACTGGTTGCACATAGATTTCCATGACGTTAGTAAATAAACAGCTAAGATTTGGTACTGCATTGGTGATATGATCAATCAGGCACAGCAGCGCACTCGAGTTTTTTCTCACTTACTAATTGCTGTGTGAAATGATTATTCTTTCTCGCTTGGCGTTTGTAGTCACAATAATGTATCGGTCTTGAAAGATTTCCCTGTTATATGCTTGTCAACATTGGCCTGTCCGTACGGTAATGTGAAATCGTTTTGAAGCCGTTCCCGCTTCTGGTACACGATTTGATAGTTTTTCCAAGGTCGGAATGACGATTTGGTGTGGGGGTAAAGGTACAATTTTGTGCGGTTCGTAGGTGGTCCTCTCCAGATTGCAGCGCTTCTTGCATCATGCCAAAGTTCATCAATCGACTGGTGGGATCATTTAGAGTCAGCCATATCACTTTACAGTCCGTGTGCATTTTTGCTTGTGGATTTCGGTATTCGTTTCGTAGCCGTAATTTTTAGGACCGCCACTAGCAAACCATAGAACCTTGTCGTCGGGGAGCTCATCCATCCAGGCTCCTAAACGGTCCCCTTCCATGTCAGGGCGACGTTGAATTAGGCGATCGATGTAGATGCAACTGTCCATGTCAAAGTACAGGACGCGATCTCTTAACAGTTCTAAAGCTTCGAACAATTTTAAGCAAGCATGGGCTGTCACGTAAGACGCAATGATGACATTTCCAAATTTGTCTGCTTCTAAAATGTCCAGTTTTTCTTCGTAAATGGCTAAGATCAAGTCCTCGCGAACGACGTCCACGTGTTTCGTGTATTTTCTTTTGTCGTGAATCATTTGGATGTAGCGGGAAAATTCTGTCAAAAAATTCGTCTTGGGTAAACAGGGTTATTGTGCCATTTTACCCAACAAGCAGTTTAACATAACTTTAGCAGACGATCGCCTTCCTTCGTTTTTCTCCATGTCGTATAAAGTAATGCCTTCCTGTTACCAGTATTTCTATTTGAAATTATTGTGGTCTTCATGAGTGGTCTACCAGGAAGGATAGCCGCTGGCTTGCTGATTCAGTTTCATAAAGGCATACACGTAATCTGCGAATGACCCTTCTGAGTCTCGTTGTCCTCGTGGTACTGTTTTGTCTTGGGAACGTGGTAAATCTTGTACACATCTAACAGTTGGTATGCCAGGTAAAGAGCTTTAAACAATTACACGCTGACCCACGTTCTCGTCAAAGAGCGTTCTTCCTGAGTGTTTTCAAAAGGTCAGTCTTGGTTGCACGTTTTGGCACAAGTACAGTATAAAGGAAACATCAGTTTTCCTTGGAAATGGCGAGATAAAACGGATTGTAAAAGTCCGTGGTATGCAAGACATTGCACTTGATCAATCTTTCATATTATCGAATGTTGTCCAGGTCAAGGTGTTCCGTCAACAATTGCGGGTGTCCTGCGGAAAAGTGACGATATTGGAATACGTAAGGATACAGCTAACACACGTCCAAGTATTTTATTTCTTCTCCTTTCCCCTCGTCGGCCCGGTACAGCAGAAAGATAGTATTCTCCGTCCTCTGTACAAACTGTTCCCCAGGTTCAGTGGGTCCACCAGCTTGTAACGTTTCATGACGCGTTAAAACTCAGGATCGGTTTTCAAACGGCGATCCTGCTCGTGTTCCCACATTTCCACAACTTGATATCCTTGCTGTTCTAACTTCAAGTTCCGCTGAAAATAGCCTTGTACAAGTCTTCCATGGTACTTTGTAAAAACTGGTTTTTAGTGTCCCGTTGAGGGTAGCACATGGCCCTCCGTGCATTAAGTATCCGTTAAGCTCGTACTTCTACTTTGTCGTTGAACAACATATCTACCAACCATGATTTAACACTCTTGTTTCCTCATTTGATATATTTAAAAAAAATTAATCCATTTTTAACAGAACTACCCATTTTCGACAGCAGTGACGACGTCTCCTACTGCTCTTACCAATTTGTTGCACCTGCACAGGTGATCTTTCTTAAGACCAAATTACAAGACAATGTGAGTGAAGTTGGCAGGATGTATCTACACACCAACTGTCAAACCCAACTAGATTTTACCTCTTGTTGTAACACTGACTTGTGATACTTCACATGACCTAAAATATAAATGTTTATAAATGGTACAATGTTATGTGACTTTAGTTTCTGACACTTGCACAGAGTCTCCACTTTACAAGTGTCACGAGAAAATATCTATCCAATTTGAGCCATTCAAAAACACACATGCACTTGCAACGGGACCAGAAATCTGTAATTCTGTATTTGTAAATACCCAACGGACTCTTCTCAGCATCCAGAACTGACTAAGAACTTTAGAAATATCACCTCATTTATTTAGAAATATTAAAGCTTTTATGTGTATATTCCCTGTTCCACCCTTTATTAGTGTTTAGTTATGTTCCGTAAAGACACAATCAATTTTGAAAAAAAGAAGTTAGAATTGAGGTTTCTCTCTGTTTATACATTTTCTTCAAGTTGTTGGTGCATGGCAGATTACATCAGTATACCTTCTCAAAGAACATAGGGAATTTTAACATGGGTTGGACTATATAGGGACAATACAAATGGAACAGGTGTGGTGACTTCGCGGTACTGAAGATTGGTAACAATGTAGGAAGGAGCTCACCTCAATTGAACCAAATAGCAGAGAAAAACATAGAACACTTGGCGGGACATATACATATATAACACATACAACATACATACATACATACATAGATGGATGAACATTATTCTATCACAAACAACTATTCAACCGACTAAAATATTTTAGTAAGAAAGCAAATCTGTTCGAGTGACCTGAAAAGGGCGTTGGGGTTTATATTAACATCATTCCGTTAACACAATGTGTATCGGATAGGTCTTCTTATCGTCCTCAAACTTTTGTCTTCTGGACCGTAGATGAGGACAGCCTTGTCTCTCCACATATATTATTCTTTTCTAAACGCCCGTATCCGTGATCCGAATAATTGTCCATGATGATTGGGTATACATGGGTAAGTCCGTATGAAACAGCATCGACGATACGAGAGTGGATGATTTAACATTAGTCTACATCTTGTGAAAAGAACAAGTGAAGAGAATGAAGTGAACTGCGGTTATTTATAGTTAAAGAGCGGCTCGGAACGGATTCAGTTATTTCACCAATCCTAACACGCGTTACAAAATTCAATCACACTGCTGATTCTGTCTTCCATTCCGAAGAGATGGCTGTGACGTCACATCTCCTATATAGATGAGCTACCGTCAGTGCGCAGTGAATATATACGAAAGAGTTTTCAGACATGATGAAAACTAAGATGACAATGAATTGGAGTGCACCGGCCTTGGAGACGAGAAGCGATGGAATAGTAGCGGCTAACCATGTCAGCATAGTCCTACTTCCAGAAGAGGTTGCTTTTAATTCGGATTTAGTCGATTTTCTTTCTTCTTTGCAAGATATTGTTCCGGTAACAATACCTTCGCCACCCTCTTCTTTACCACAAGTTGCCAAAGCGTGTTCCTTAGTGTACTGCCAACGAGGCATGCCCGAAAACACACTGGATATCATAAGCCTTCAAACGACGAACTTTGTCAAACGTCAATATCCGGTCAAAGCCCTACGCTGGCTACTTTATTTGTAGCAATTCCAATTACAACAGAATCAAGTGGTATTTCAAATAAGTTCTAAGTTCCAATATTGACGGCGTCTCATTCTTCGGGTACACCCGATTTTGACCTCCATTGGAATGTAAATATCCTAGACACAAATGAAAGTTACAATGCTTACTAACATTTATAATATAATGATACTAATATGTTATCTATGCTCGCATAACAATATTAAATATGTATAATATTGTGTGAAAACTCAATGTCCCTTGTACGGACTAGTTGATTTTAGGCTTAAGTCAATTGTAAAATTCAAGTATATATAAAATGTTATCATCGAGAACAAATCCGACAAATAATAAAAATTAAATATACATAACACTAGTGAATCATAGAAACACGGAGATCTACGATACGGACGCTAATATATGTGTCCTGAAAATGTATAAATCATGCGGCTTAGACTTTGATATAAATATCAAAGACATACGACACAGTCAATAGTGAGGGCGGACATAAACAACTGAGTGATATCAATATCACGTTTGTCACCGATAGGGCCTATTGGAAGCTTTAGATAACACGCCATCTTATTAGGGACAATGATTCATGTACATCATTATTTATAAGGATAGGGAAATGACTAAGACAACACGTAAAACGTTCATTCAAATCCAATTTTCCAGTTAAACAAAAGCACCTAGCTAGTGTTTATATCTTAAAGAATGATCTCTGTTAAAGAACGTTCGTTAGCAGTCCACTTCATTAAGAGTGTTCAAGACCTATCCGGTCGTGTACCTGGTATAGGTTTGGCTGATCCATTAGCACCTAGCTTTTTTGTTTCTGTCAGAGATAGTTCAAATTAACATAGATATTGTCACGTGGTCGTTTGTGTCGGTAGTGGGAGGTCGCGGGTTCAAAAACCGGCCGAATCAGGCCAAAAACTTATAAAATGCTACTAGCTTGGCAATATCTATTAAGAGATTGGTGTTAGGATTGTTCCGATTAGTGGAACATAATGCTACATGTCTGCAGCATGCAACCAAACTGATATACATACCTTTAAGCAGCCAAGCTGCAGACATTTTAGCGATATGTCTAAGAACCCGTTAAAGATACGATGAAAATCTAAATCATGCACATACATTAGATGCATCACAATGTTGCTGAAGTCCTGACATTTGCATGTAATCAAACTCTACAGTATTATCTGCCGATAAGAAATATGTAGCTCATCATGTTCTCCTCGCAATATACTCGACCTTTAGCAACATTTGGTATGAAATTCTTATGTAACATATTGCCGGAATCTGATATACTGGAATTTATATAGGCTTGATTAAATCAGTTTACTTCTTCCGATTCTTTCAGTCATACCATAATCCAGTGACAAGGAATCGTGCATGAGGATCTCAATAATTTGTGATGACTAAACTGCTTAGAAGAAAAACTCATCTTATAGTAGGCTATATTCTCTAGGACTAAAGATGCAACTATTAGTTCATTAGTAATCCCCGTTATTCTCAAGGTGATACGTGCAATACAGACGCAACGGTAGCATCAGAATTTAACCTGAATATGGAAAATCCATTATAGAAACTAAAGAAGGAATAAATATGTGACGAGCCCATCGGTCACCAATGCACTAAACAGCCGAATCATTTTGCTTAAAAGTGTTCATCTTAATAGATCTTTGAGTTGCAATAACAACGAAAGTTAAACTGGGTTACCGGATTCATTTAAACACCAGATATTGTAAACCATTCCAATATAATTAAATTGGCAACTAGCAGCAGAGAGGATGAACCCACCTCAATAAATCCGAGCAAAGAAATCCATACGGCTTACCTTAACTGAGGAAGGTTCCATTAGGAAAACTAAAGCTTTCAAGAAGGAAGGCTCTGTTGGAAGGGCCGGGAAAAGGGTGTATATGGGTTACCTTAACAGAGAGGTCGCACCCGCTGCTGTTATTAATTAAATCAATATTATATAAAATAATGGCCCCAGCGCTGAAATTTTTCACAGCTAGATTAGCTCAGGAACGATTAGAAGCAATTAAGAAATATATTCCAGTCCGTGATTTTGTTAAAGAAAAGCAACAAGCTCGTCAAGAATCCCAAGCTGAATTTGTAGAAGGTACAGAACAGTTATTTAGACCCGTTACAATGGTTAATGAAAGAATCGTAACGGCATCGTCCCTCAGCAAAACAAACAGCCAAACAAATCGAAAAAATAGAAGAAAGAAGTAAACAAACAAAAACGATCTTACGAGATCTTCCAACTTATATAACTGCAGCTTAACCTATTCAACTTGAAGAAACACTTGAAGGTGGTGTTGGAGGAGAACCAAAAAAAAAGAAGGAAAGGGAATTAATTTTACGGATACATTTACTGAAAGCGGTACGCAAATAACAACAGATACGTTAACAAAATTTGGTGGGTTTGCTGCTTCATGTTATCCCTCGAGAAAAAGGTTTTTAAAACCTGAACATGTTAAAGGTGTTAGTCGTGATATATGGATTGATTGGGTGTTTAAAATAAACCAAGATAGATAGAGAAGACTTATATTATAACATCTATTTAGATGGTGTAGGACTCTATGGTGAGCTTCAAGAACAGCAACAAGAACAAAAACACAAAGAACGAGAAAACAAAAATGAGAACAGACCCAAAAAACTAGAACAACGACACAAAAAAGCGAAAACAAATAAAAGAACGAAAAAAAACCCCAAAAAAACCCCAACAACATGAAAAAGAACAAAAAAACTTCCCAGCAAAAACCTGATCAACTTCCTCCACCTTTGGAACAAAGAAGGAGAATTTCACGATGCACCTACAGGAAGTGTTTTTTTTTTCTCAGTGAAGTGGTCTTGTTACTTGGCCTAACATCCTTAACAACGTGCAACGACTATGAGTTTTTATAGGAGGAAAACGAGATGGTAATAATAATCCGGAAATTATTAATGAAGCAGCTGATATTTGTCAACTATTATTTCAGGGTGGCATCATATATATTTATATTTGCCGGGAACTTATTGATAAACTCGTTGATGACTGTCACAGTGACTAGCAGTTACCACGATTAAACAAATAAATAACAAATGAGATGATCATACAAGATTATCAACAACATAGACCCGTATTGGTTAGAATAGTAGGTTCACGATTACCCGTTTACAGCGCGTATTACGGAGATGGATTTGGTGATGTTGGTTTGGGATTATGTTTTAGAATAACTCCAAAAGCCGCGACAATTGCAAAACAATTGTCAATGAAAGCTATTGAGGTTATTCGTGGAAAAGCTCCTGGTGCAATCAGCGAAGTTGCTGGTAAAGCGTTCTCGGCGATCAAAGACAGAATAATACATAAACCTCATAGAGGTTCACCGCAAGCGTTCCGATCACAACCAGTAAAATTACCATCCACTGAAATCAAGGAAATATTGATTTCATGTCCATGATAGAAGTGTGTACTTTTTATACTATGGGGCTTTTATTGAGATAGAAGGTGAGATTATAAAAGCAGGTGATACTATATACACCAATGATGTTAGAGTTGGATTTGTTAACAACGGCATCATGGCATTGTTTGATACATGTCACACGTCTATGGATTTTGCAGAACTGTTAAAAAAAGTTATCTTTGGAGCTAAACACACAGTTACTCTAGTGATAAAAGCTACCGACGACGACGCTATCCGGAGACCTATTGGTGATGGTGGTAAACTAGTACTGACAAAATTCACCTTATGGATGCCGGTAATAACTTCAGCGATCGCCACAAAACAACAACTACTGACTTTCATGGATCAAGGCGGTAAATCATTGCGGTCATGGCATAGAACAGCCGTTAATGAGGTGTTTACGTGGAGTATAGCATCACAGCAAGGCGCTTCTGCACCGCGACACATCTTTGTTGCCTTTCAGGAGACTGCACGATTGAACTCACAAACTCATAGCCATATAATATTTGACAGACTTGGTGTAACCGAGGTTTCTTTGCGGGTAAACGGACAACAAGACCCGGCGGAAAATATACTATTACATTATGAACAAAATCATATAACCCGTGTGTATCAACGATTAATGTCATTTCTGGGACGTGATCAAAACATAGACACTGGTTTACAAGTATCACAGTTTGATTTATAAATCTATATCCGATCTATTGCTTTTGGCAGGAGCGTCTTGATTTATTCAGACAATCTGTTGTTGATATCCACTTTAGAGGCAGCGTAAATACATGCGGTGGTGTTGATTACAGAGCAATTGCGGTTATACTCAGTGAAAAAACAATGTCGTTTGAAGGTGTTGGTGGTCCAATGAGCGTCATTCATACACCAGTAGAAAACATGTAACCGCGCGGCGGTTTAAAAACACAAACAATAAGCAGAAAATGTCATCATACCATCATGTTAGTGTCAGTCTGACTTCTGGTCAGATTAAAAATCTACAATCGGCGTCAGTGAAGAAAAAAAAAAAACAGGAGCGACAATTACGCTAAAACACAGGCAAATCAAAGGCGGTCAAAATAAGTTGTCGTTGACAGAACGGCAACCTAAACATCTTTTGCAAAGCCAAATAATCCAAAACTGGAATACGACTTGAACTTTCCATTGGAGCCATCAAATACACTGCTAAGACCAGAGGCATATTTCCACTATTCGCCGCGATACCAGCGCTGATAGCCGCTGAAGCTTCAGCAGTTGCAAAAGCAGTTGCGTTAGGTGCTGTTGCAACTGCTGATGCAATGGCATTTAGAAAAGCAACGAGAAAGGACTTATGACTTCCAGGAAATCATCCCATGGGAAAAGGTACGAGACTTCCAGGAACACTTCGATGATTTCATCGTTGTCAAATTTTAACTTATTTGATGACGCTAAGCAACAAAATATCAAAATCTTTAGAGGTGTTTTTATGCGCGATCAGTTACCGAAACGACCAAACAACACAGAGGCAGGTATTATTAATCTTGATAATAGTACCGGTGCAGGAACGTATTGGGTAGCATACGCGATTGATCCCCGTGGAATTGTTTATTTCGATTCGTATGGGTTGGCTCCACCGCAGAAATTTATCAACTATGTCGCACCACACAAAATCCCGGTTTGGTACTCAACGCTACCTACACAAACACATATATGCGGTCGTGAAACAATTGCTGTATTCGACGCTGTATCAAAATCAAAATTACCACCTCACAAAGTCGTGCGCAATTCTACAAGTGTCTCGTTTAAAGAATAATGGTATATATTTACGGACGATCTCGCGGTGATACTAGTAAAAGTAAAATAAAATCGACGTAATAGTTTTGTGAAATTACGCGACTAAAGACGAACTCACTGATATTATGAAACTCTTTGGAGTTGACCGAGATGAAGTTGTTGTTTTTCAGGATAAATACGGCGTTTTAAAAACGAATAACGTCATGTGGAAAGACATAGTTCGCAGAATTCTTGGTGCTGCCACGGATAACATCCCTGTGTTTACCAGCGAGGTAAGATCAGAGACTCAGATATATCTATATCGCAAATTAGAAATGAAATTGCAAGAAGAATTGCTAATCGTTTGAAGAATATCTGCGACACAATGATAGGTGAACTTAGCATGAAGGGAAAGAAAATAGTCGTGTTAAGTTAAGTGATCCAACATCCCACGAAGATGCCGCAACAACAAAATATGTGGACGTTAACTACAGCACCGTAGATGGTAAATTGTCCACGCTGCGGGACGAGTATGACGTTCGAGAAAGTGCGTTTACAAATCTCCTTAGAAACTTTCGAAAACTTAATGAAACCGCAGATGATTTCTTTGGCACCCGGTTGACTGCTAACGTGAAACTATCTGATGTCAAGACGAGCATTGAAACGATAAAAAACCCAGAAGTTGACATAAGTGGAATTCCTGATATCGTTAACAAAATTAATCTGATTAAAATTCCTCACAAAGAGATCATCCACGTCGTATGCACATTATCATCGGGATTCTCATCATAGTCACAGTAGAATAGTGCAATCAAACATACAGCGGAAGTCACTGGTGTGTACAGGTTGTCTGTGTCCAGCGCTGAAGAATTTAGTATATACACTACATATACCTAGCGTCGTTCAACCGATAAGTTTTCCGGGGTTGTGTCTATTGTGTTTAATAGCGAAGACGAATAAATACTTATAATAGAAGCTGTTGCTACGAAATTAACCGCAGCATCTTACTGGTGGTGTTTGGAATTTGTTTCTGAAACGCCTAACTTGGTTACCGTGTAAAATCTAATAATGGCTTTAACAGAGTTAAGCGTTCAAAAAAGCTTTCGATATGAGCAAGTACGTGAATAGCAAACAGATCTAAAAACCATCGTTGACAAGTATACAACGAAAGTTAAAAAAAATATAGAAGACGTGTGGTTTTCATTTGATGTTGCTGTATACTCGGTATCTGCGCTCACTGCTGGTACTGGCGTAGTAGTATTATGGCATGATGTTTCATCATCGGCAAAACTCGCTGCGGTTTTTAATATTATCGGGAAAAAGATATATACGTGCACGAGCTAATAATTGCACGACTATGTTGTAAAATTACACACGGCAAGACACGTGTACGCTAAATTGTCGTCGTTGATATCATCAAGCCTTAACGATGAATCGATATCAGCTTCTGAATTTGACGTATTGCTTAAGACATACAATGAAGTCGTTGGTTTATACCAAGATGATTTAGAAAACCACCATTTGAAATATGTTGACGGTTTAAATAATGAGAGAACTACTTCAGCAGATAGTCGCAAATGCAAATCGGCTGAAAACCACAATGATATCAGTAAACTCCACCAACACTGAATTCAGTATTAACTTTCCAACCGCGATTGCAGTAAAAGAAATAGCTCTTGCGCAGTTGCGAGTATACTACATCTGGCTTAATATCCGGTGAAGATCATTTGGCGGTCTGCAATGGAATAATTCGTCAGTGTTTGCAAATTAAAATAAACCTATTGCCGATGCCTGACTCTGTCAATGGGGAAACACACGATTGGCAGGTTGTTGGAATACCGACCTACAGATATCAGATTGAACAAATCAATGATGAATTCAAGCGTAGAATTAAATCAGTGACGGACCGGGACATAAATAAATTCACCGGATTAAACCGTTGATATATATCAATCGTCGATCAGATCCGTGCTAGTATGGCCTGAAGTTGCTCCATCGGTACCAGCGGCAATACCAGAACCAAAAACGGTCTGATTTTGCATCGGATAAACGCTCGTATCATTTAATTACTCCAGGATATTTAAAGAGTCAGCTGTGGGAACATATAGAGGAGAGTCCAGACACTGGTAGGTTTTGAGTTTCAGTTTATATGTACGATTTTAATGATTTTATCAAAAGACAGCACATTCTTGAAGCAGGAGAAGAAAAAATGCATAATAATCTCCCTGATTGACTCAGGAAGACATTTTTTACTGACAAATCGACTAAAATTAGTGAAAATAAAAAGACGAAAATGTGATATACTTACACTTTCATTTTTCACGAAATGACCCTGACTTTCATTTTCAGATATAATCTTTCTTAATTGCTTACGCGAGTGTTGATTGTCTTTTTTGCTTGGTATTCACGAGACAATTCTACTCTATTTGTCTATTAGAGAGAGAGACGAATTCCCCTACTTCAGTTTATCTTACTATAGCGAAAGATTGAAACATATCCCATTGAATTTGCTTTACATATGTATTATGATGGCAGTGTGTATCCCTCCTTCGAATTTAAGTTCTTGTAATGTTTCAAAATCAGAAATATATTTTTCATGATTTATTTCATCAGATATATTTATGTAGTCATGTTTAAATTTTTAATAGCTAAAATAATACATTGATATTTGCGTAATTAATTATGCAGTATATAATATATCATTAAAGTATACTATATTTCTCAACCATGTGATATAATACAATTGTGTAAAACGCAACCTCTAGATTACTGAAGAAAATACTTCACTTACCTCTGCTGATTTGCACTTCAGTCCAGACTGAGATAGAAAAATGTTCCGTCTTTCATATACAGATGTTTCCAGTGAATCAGGCGATGAGTTATTTTGGGACTTATGAGTTATTTTGGGAATTCACATGATGACTTGTATTGGTAATTCACACGATTCAATGAAGCTTCAGCTTTTTTTGCAATAAATGGAGCTGCATCGGCCATTAACGCTGAAATAGCTGCAATACGTGGAAATAAATCACCAGCTTTAATCATATTTTAATAGCGCTCGGAGAAATATGAAGTTGAACCCCGTAATTGATTCCAAGGCTTTATTAAAATGTTTAAGTTAACTCATGGTTAATGATACTTTGTTTGGACCGCCATTAGACATCTGATCTTTTTTTAGTGATATTTTTGTTCCGTTTGTACTCGCGAAATTTTATTCTAATTTTTTCACCTGACCGGAAGTCAGAGTAACTCCAACGTGACTATAGGACATATGTTTAATATGGTGAGTGATTTAATTACATGTTTTCTACGGGAACATCAATAGCTCGCATTCTACAACCAGCACCTTCAAGTAACACTGATTTGTTCTGAAAGAATAACTGCAATTGCTCTGTAGTTACCATGAACGACTGGTGGACCAGCCACGGCAACAGGAGGTTGTGTTACTTGAGCTCGAAAGTGAATACCAACGACAGATTGTCTAGATAAATCAAGATGTTCCAACGAAAATATTTGATTGGATACAATGTTGTAAATCTAGATGTGACATTTGCAGACCAGTATCTATACTGTGATCACGTCGTATGAATGACATCATAAGATGATATACACGCGCTACGTGATTTTGATCAAAATTTAATATGTCCATTTATCCGCAAAGAAACTTCATTAACTCCAAGTTTGTCAAATATCACATGACTAAGTATTTGTGAATTTATTCGAGTAAATTCCTGAAAAGCAACAAATATATGTCGTGGTGCGGAAACACCCTGATATGAAGCTATGTGCCATGTAAATAAACCATTAACAAAACTCTAAACGCTGTCTGTGGTCACTGTCCACCATGATAGCAATGATTTACCGCCTGAATCCATAAAAGAAAGTAATGTTTGTTTTTCAGCAATTGATGGAGTCATTATCGGAATCCACAATTAAAATTTTGTCCGTATTACTTTACCAGCAATACTAGCAGGTCGCCAAATTGCACCATCGTCGGTAGCTTTTCTTACTAATGCAATTGTACGTATTACCCCAAAGATAACATTTCTAAAATTTCTGCCAAATCCACAGATGTGTGATAATGGAATCGCGCATGAAAATCTTATACGATCACCTCTTAACATTGATCGTCGTGATGAAAATCCTATGGTGAAATCTGGATTAGCACCATGACAACCGTTCACACATCAGCGTCAGCGTTATCGGCAAAATTTCTTGGTCGTCTTATATTATACTGTCTGTTGTCTGGGTGGTCAGAAGTGTCTTTGGCGAACATCATTGTCGGGCCAGCTGATCTTGTATAATCATCTGAATATCTTGTTAAATCTATTATCGTTGTAGCAACATCAACAATTTTTTCAATTGATTCAATATTTCTTCCATCAATCATATATGTGTCACTGTCAAACAACGACATGATACTTGTATCCTGAACTAGTAATTCGATTATTCCACCAAGATTTGGTTGTCGTGCGTCAGAGGAATAAAACTGATCATCACGTATCGATTTATCTTTGAGGACTGGTGCGTCTATATCGAACGCCGGATCGGATACAGGTTTGAACATTTTATTATATTTATTAACGTCTGACACGAAGACCACTTCCCGCTTTTAAACTTGAAGCTATATTTTATTCTGCTTCACCAGCTAACTATGATAATTTTTATTTGCGGCTTGATTTATTATTTTACTGACATTTGCAGGCATAACTTCAGTGCTGGGTAATTCTAATCGCTGCGGTTTTCGTCTAATTAACCGTGCTAGTCTATCCTTGATTGTCGAGAACTCTTTACCAGCAAGATTATCAAAGGCGCCGATGCCTTTATCACGAACAGCCTCAACAGCCTTCATCCCTAATTGTTTTACAATTTTCGGTATTGCTTTCGGAGCCAACCTTCTGAAAAAAACAAAACATAACATTATCACCAATTCCATCTCCGTAAATTGCTTTGTACGTTGGCAGTTGTGAATGTAGAACCTGACCATTACAGGTCCACGTTGAACAGTGTGTGTAATCATTTTTTTAATTCTATACTGATTAATTAATTGTTTAGTCGCTGTGATAATCATCGGCAATTTCATCAATAAGGGAACGATAAATGCTGAGATAAATATTGATATCCATTACACCGCCAGTGAACAATCTTCGACAAATATCAGATATTGCATTAATAATTTCCGGCGAATTATTTCATGCACGTTTTTCTCCAATCAGAACCTGTACTCTACATCAGAAAGAACACTGTCAGGACAAGCAATACGACCGCTTCCTTGAGTAGAAAACCACTTCCTGTAGCGCCAGGGGAACCGTCTGGCCTATAAAATTCTTCCTCTTATGTTTCTTTTCTACACTATGTGGATCCTTTAACTTAATATCTGATACAGGAATTCAATATTCAGGTGACACTTTTGCAGTATATCCAGGCTTTAAATATTTGTTTCTGTGATTATATTCATTTGCAGCAGCGTCAATTAATTTATCCTGATTTTCAGCAAAATACTCAAGAGCTTTATCCGTATAAATTTGTTTAGGTTTAGGTTGTGGTTTTTTGTGGCCGATGATTTCGTGACTCGGGTGACTTTGATTGTTGTTGTTGTCGCTCTATTTGCTGCAGCGGTGGAGGAAGTCGAAAGGAAGTTTCTTGCTGTGGAAGTTATTGTTGAGACGGTTGTCGTCGAGAACAATGAGGACCTAAAATATATTTATTTCATCTCTATATGCTTGATATATAATATCATCACTTGATGTTTAATCTCTGTTAATTTATATGCGATATATCCACTTATACCATGTTTCTTTACTCACAAGTTTATCATGCTCAGGTTTTAAATATCTATCTCTAAATTTGTAATTTGAAGCCGCAAACAAAGCAAGATAGATAATTCTTTTGTTCTTATTTTTTATATTGCCTTAATAGCCATATCATTATATTTTTCAAGTAACTTAACCTGTTGTTTTTCTGGTTCCGCTTCTTTCAGGTCTGGTTTTGGTGTAAGAACCTTTTTTATTTCACTAATACCTTCAAGTATTTCTTGATCTGCGGGGGGTGGCGGAGCAGGAGCTATGTCAGTTATTTCTGCTATTTGTCTAGTATCTGTAGCAGTTCGTTGTAACGTTGAACGAAGACCATCAGTAGCATCTACAACTTTTTCAGTAACCATTGTAACAGGTTTGAATAATTTTTCTGTACCTTCCGCGTATTCAATTTGTACTTCTTGACGTTCTTAAAGTTTTTATATAAGAGAATCACGAACGGGCAAAAACTTTTTGATTGCTTCTAATCTTTCTCTAGCTAATCTAGTTGTATAAGATTCAGCAGCAGGTGCCATTGTTGATATATAATAATGATCTGATTACAGCAGCAGAGGAGACGCTACCTCAGATAAATGCCTTCATGTGTACACAACACTTTTGACGTTATTGATTTTCGTTTTCATAGGAAGCCTAAGTTTTCAAAAATAAACCGTATTACAGTAAAATCGCCCCCCCCCCCTTATTTTTCTTTTTGTTTCGTTTTTCGTAGTAAGACTTAGTTTTCAAAAATGGACCTTTCAGCCAGTGGTCTGTTCGCTTCCTCTGCTGCTGCTTTCTTCCTTAATTACATATTTTATCAGCTATATTCCAATTGCGGCGTAAATATGGGTTCCTTACATCAATTTTCTCTTCCGGAAAAATGCTTTTGTTAGTTAGGCTAACAGGTGCTTTACTTTGTAAAGAAAGATCGTTGTTTCAAGGGTACGCCCTACCTCATACGCTACAGTGGTGTTCTATTAATGGCAGCATTGCATTCGATGCTAATAAACACCGGCACTTCACTGTGGTTTTGTAAGACCTTGACTGATCCAATATTTAGAAAGACTTCCTCGCGTCATACTTAATGAAATCGTTCTTAGTACAAAACTTACTTTTGTACGCGTTAGCATGAAACATCAAATTGTATAAGTATATTTGCTACCTCGATTCCGATTCGTTAATTCTTCCTAAAATCTTGTTTGAGAAATTATGTTATTTGTCCCTTTGTCACCACAGGGTGTGCTGATCAGCATCTTTCAAATGTATTTTGAACGTTCTTATTAACAACGAACTTCCTATGGACAGCAAAGAAACAACCAAGTCAGATTTTGAAAACACATCACCACAAAACAAATATTTGTAACCTATATTGATTGAAACCAAATAGGACAGATCTGTCAGCTCAGATTGCCGATATTGATTGATTGCTACTATTATCGCAGATGTGGACTTTTAAGTTGTGTTATGGTTGCACGATAGCATAAAGATCAAAGTGTCAACAGGTTTGCCAAACTTGGGCTCAATCTCCATTATACTCAGACATGCCTGAATCTAGGCTAAGTCAAAATGCTGTTTTGTCTGCTTTAGGTATTACTCTTCCATACCTTATGTCATAATTAACACCAACCTTTACGCAGATTGCTGGTAAGTCAAATGGTGTGATAGTTAGTAGTTAGGTGTGCTTGTCAATGCGACCAGGTGTAGGTCAATGGTTAGTAAAAGATCACGTTAAATCTACGTATACTTCAAACACTAATATGTTCACTTGTAACAAGGCAGGATCGTAAGTTTACATATGTGGATATAATTTTAACTTTGAACCTAATTTTACATATTAGCATTTATCATGGTCCCAAAATAAGTCATAAGGTTAAAACTAAATTGTTTTTCCCAGAACTACACTATAAGAGTGACACGTACCTTTTAAATTTCCGGTGACTATTTTTGTAATTAGTCCCCGTGGAGACCCCGATTGCTACATACATGAGAAATGTCTGTTGCGAGTAACATGTGATTCCAAAGTTATTAAGAAACGACCATATAACCGAACCTCATTCGATCGTAAAAGATGTTAATTTCCTCAGATTGTACTCCAGGCAAGTAAATCGTGCAAGGAACATCACTTTTTACTAATTGATTATGATTACAATGCAGAGATAAGTACCGTATCGCTGACACCAGTTGGCATACATCTCTCGTAATCTCTTTGTCTTCCGGAGGATTACTAGTAAAGTAAACAATTTTGGTTTTATAACGCAGTGTCTAATCTTTTGTGTTTATTTGCAAATTCAGATAAATATTGTCAAGGTTTGAGTAATTGAAAGTACAGGCGTTCATAAGAATGTACGATGTTCTTTGGCTGTAGAGATGAATGGTTAATAGACGACACTTGTAGGACTCTTTATAGACACGTGGACAGTATTGGCATCGTGCCAAATTGTAACAGTACAATTTGCATGATCAGGTTAAAATGCATATGTAGAGTTCTTTTTCAGTGTTGTCTTGTCAAACTAAATGTTACATGATTTGTAAATGGGCATGCACAAACTGAGTAAGAACCTAAATTATATAACACATTTTAGTTAGCACAATTGTTTCGTCTCCTATATTAGCACTATCAAATCTATGTTAAAACGTATACCAGCAAGAAAGTAACCGTCTATCAATAGTTAATGGCTGCAGTATAAGTTTGACAGCATAAATATCGTTCTAGACAAGTGAGTCGGGTGACTAATGATTTTGTCTTTGTTTCAGCGACCATAACAGAATTAACAATTGCAAGTAAGTGCATTATATATTTTTCTCCTCTGCTTTTAATTTTAGTACTGTTTGTAGAAACACCAATGCATACTTCTTGAATATGTTCATCTTTTGTTCCATTATCAAGCATTAATAGTCACCCAGGTCTTTATTCATTGTTTCACGCTCTTTATTTGCAACAAGTGTCTTCTTCCTTCAGTTTGTATTCGTCACATCGTACGTTGTTATATAGGTCTTGAGTTTAAATAAGATGAATGTTCTTACTTTTGATATGATGACTTATACAACGGTCGGTAATCCATTTTTACATAGCGTGTCACTATTTCTGGATTAATCACTAAACGAACGAGCGCGTGCCAAGCAAAACCTCGTGACGTGCCACCTTTTGGCACGCGTGCCGTAGGTTGCCGACTGTAAGTGTTATATTACATCGTATTTTTTGTCTAAATAGAATGCTTATGAGAGCTTAATTTAGAAGGCTATATGAACATTTGGCAGTTATATATATCTAATATTAAAGATCTAATTCAGTGAGTTAAAATTGGCTTTAAAAGGAAAACAGCTATAATCACAACATATAAAGTTCCTTTTGTAAATTTAACTTATCCTAAGTATATTTATATTCCCCTAACTTTATGCAACTTATTTATTTTTACAAAGTCATACATTACTTGTCTGCACGTCAAACGTATTGGTTACATATGTAGTGGTGCATTATCGCAATAATACCCTGTCGCTTGTGTATAATATATGTCTTTGTATACATAATTGTTGTTTCTTTTAATTATTTAATTATATATATATATATATATATATATATATATATATATATATATATATATATATATACTCTCAGAAAACGATATACTTTAGCTTGCATTTTTGCTGTTGAATACGTAGTTTTAACTAGCCTAAGCGCTTTCGACGCTCGCTGAGTCTTCTTTAAAAGCAATATTAAAATAAAAACAATGAAGATGAACAACAACTGCATAGAAATACACGTGAGCTCAGAACTGCCCATAACTTTTTAAATATTAATTGGTTTCAGCTCAAATTTAAGACATGAATCGTGTCATCATTGGATTACCAGCATTAATCATAGATGTTCTTTTGGTCATCATTGACAATTTTTTTTTATTTCATCTGCTTCCGACGTAAAAACTAATTTACTAAAGCTCTGCTGTAATACCTATCCTCAATATTTCTATTAAAATTCTACAAATCTGAATTTCCTAATCCATAGAGAAGGACAAGCGCTTCAGTGCTATATACTTTTATTTTAATTCGTATATATTGAAGTTGAAGGCGTGCATGCGCGCACGCACACATACATACATACATACATACATACACACATACACGTATGCATTTGCATATATATTCTACACAAGAACATACATGCATACATGCGTCCATGCATCCATCCATCCATACATCATGCATACATTCACGTTCACATTATGATTTGTTTCGTTATAATTTTATCAATATTCTTATTCTTTGCTTTAGAAAAAGAAGGAATCAAAACGATCTAATGAAAAATTAAAAATTACAAAAGAGGCTTGATTGAGAATAGTTTCCTATACTTATCTTTCCATTTATTGGATTCTTACTTTATGGAACGATTGACCAAGCTAATAGCCCATTTTGCACATTTTTGCAATAATGATGTTGCTTGTAATATGGTCTTATGTGATCGGTACATGTATATATTAGTGTTTGTACGGTATTGTCATGCGTACTCTATACGAGGAGACAATCTTCATTTCTGGCATGATTATGCATGAAATGATTCAAACAAGAACGGTAACCTCTAAACAAAGGCGATATTACCATTTCCAGCTTCATTGTCAATAGTCGTCATATCCACTCGGTCATCCTTCGGCAATTTCACGATTCGTAGTGTAAATGATATGGAAGAATCGAAACCAGTCTACACATGGGTGAACTTACAATCGAGTAAATACATGAGTTTGTCTAACCATGTTTTATTGATAATGAAAGTAAGACATCGAAATATAGCAGATGCACTTTGCCTAGGTGCAGATTCATTGATAGGACGCTGTAGTTTACTTTGTTACCTCATGAACCCGAGTAGCCAAATGGCTCTATGACTGTGGTCTTTTAGTGCTTCTCGCGATAGGATCTGAAAAACATACAGTCGCAGTTCTGAACTGAGGAGTTGAGAATTTGCTCATAAATTAACACAAGAATTCAGAACCGGGAAAAAGTGGTAGCATCTGTTGAACCGTCTCCGTGTAGCGGATGCGTCAAGAGGGGGATTAACTCTTCATCAACGTATGGACACGGACCTTAATAATTGACAACTTTTCATACGGCTGCTCTATTCTGATTGCGAAAATTATAGTTGAAATACGGTGAAAGATATAGTATGCTAGGAATAAACCTCCAACATGCAAAAGTAAATACATGATAGTGACAAAATTGTGTTTTGAATTTTTTTAGACTTCCTGTTGTGTTTTCACGTGCCGGCAGATGCCACATACATGTAGCATCATGTCCCACCTAGTCACATTATCCTGACACCAGGCCTAACACTATATATATATATATATATATATATATATATATATATATATATATATATATATATATATATATATATATATATATATATATATATATATATATTGTAGTAAATTTAGAGTATGTGCACGTGGTTGTAGTGCACCGTTTTAAGCAATTCTTAGATTTGTATGATTACTTGTTTGATTATTGGAATTCGGCGCCATGGAGATATTCCTGGCCCGAACTAATGAGCTAATTAATAGGAGCAAACGTCACGGAGTGAAGTGTTAGTGTGTTTCCATGATGTCCTGGTTCACTAGTAGTGAATTCCGACCAAAACCGAATGAATGTCCCTGTCGTAAAATAGTACATATTAAAATCTAGTGGTATACATTGGTAGCGTGACTGCAAGGACAGTACTTACGGTATTAAACCGGTAAATTACTCAAGGGAATAAATAAAAAGGGACTTGACAGACACCGTTGATGTCGCCATGTGGGCGAATATGGTGCAGTTATATCGGCGAAATGTGCCTGGAAAGCATACATTGACTGGTCTAAGGTGGAGGAGTTAAAATAGTTCCCATTGTTAGGGAGTACTCATATATGTTCTAAGGCGTGAACGGTTGGTGGTACGGAAACATAATGTAGCCAAAACACGCAGATGTACGGTTGATAGATAGTTGGCAGTTTGGTTTATCTGTGGTCTTGCATTAATTAGAGGAAAATTTAAGTATAGAATGGACACGTCGGGCTTTCTGATTTACAACTGAGGTTGTATGGAAGTCTTTCGAAAGTCGGGGAAACTTATGACTTCTAGCGAGAATCGCACCAGGGTTTGACAACCGCTCGGTCAAGTAAATACCCGTGTGCGTGTAACAATATATATATATATATATATATATATATATATATATATATATATATATATATATATATATATATATATATATATATATATCACTCATATAAACGTATTGAGTTATATTGTGTATGTACACATCGTGAGATACCACCAAAAACTACTTTTTATTAGTGTAGCTGAACTTAGGCTCATGATCTGGGTAATGAATAAAACAAAACTGTAAGAAGAAAGCAGTTTATTTTTGGTAATTGTCGCATTGATAGACCTAGCGAGACTGGAGTAGCTAACGTTAGGATAACTTGATTCACACGTTATTTGTGGATTTTGTCATAGAAAGTATATAAAAGTCAGTTCGAGTCAAGGGATAATGACGATTATTCAACAAACGTTAGATTGTTTATCAAGCTTGTTTATATGCCAGTAACCTTTGTATAGATAATGTGTCTGACGTGAGTAAATGAAAGCAGATGATTGCAAACAAATTTAATGAAATATTAAAAGAAAACCGTGCATACAGTATTGTAATAATATCAAGCATTAAGGAGATACGCTGTTATAGACAAAACATATGGTTAAAATAGAAAATTTGATAACATTAGTGTTGATCATTTCTTCAGTTCTAATGATTGTTATGCAGTAACTATGTGTGTGTGTGTGTTTGAGTGTGTGTGTGTGTGTGTGAGTGTGTGTGTGTGTTAGAGAGAGAGAGAGCAGGACTGTTAACGTAGATATGCAGTAACTAATTACGTACTTGAGATATAACAGATTAGCGTGAAGACCCTAGTAATGACACAGACTGTATCTGAGCCGCTATAATGTATATTCATACAATTTTACAAATCTCCTAGTTGAAAGAAAAAACAAAAACAACCATTTTTCCTCAGTTGATGCAATGCTATTTCAAATAGAGTACTGGGACCCATTGCAACAGTTTAATGTCCCTGTAACAAAAATGCCTGCATTTTACCACTACAAATGCCCTAGTCGTTTATTAATTGTGAAATTATTCTGTCCGCATAACATGTTTCACGTTCTCCATTACACGTAAGAGGTACGAAGCTATCCAGTCGGCATCAGAAGTGCCAGTAAATGCACTATTGGAATTCATTTTAAGAACGATACAATCAGTATTGATAATAGTAAAATAACGACGGTGAAAACACTTTTTGGGCTGATCTGAGAGAACACATCTTAGATAAGCTTATTTTTCTCTCACAATTGAAACATACTTTCTTGGGAAACCAATGTTATGTAAAAACAAACAAGCAAAAAACAAAGAAATATATTCGTGTTCTTGGGAAATGTCATTAGGATGATCCGGTTGAATTGTACTCTCAACTGCACAGAAGATGCCGCTTGGGGTTGCATGATAAGTGTAAGATATTCTACAGTTCAGGGATTTATGCCGCTGGCGGTTCTCTGCAATTTTCCTCCGTTCAAAATCTTATCCACATTAGTTTCTAAAACATTTGAGCTACGCATGTTTTATCCGTTCTTGGTTTTTCATCATTATTATTACAAATGTAGTTGAACATCTACTTAGTACTTCACACTCTGAGATTTTAAGTTCCTATTTCAGCTTTGAAAATGAAAAACACAGTCAGTGTTAAGTTTACGTTTCGAAGTATGTGTCGTCTGTAATATAGTCGTTTATTGAAAAGGCCTTTTTCCTGTATGTACATAATCAATAATTAGGCTTAAACACAGAGAGTAATATAGCATGCTGGCGCGAAGACTGATCAATACAGATATATGGGATATTTCGAGATGAACATATAACATAATGGAAGAAAAATACAGACACACACGTGCACATGGAATGACGGAAAACTTATAAATCAGTCTATATGTGTGCTTTTGTTTGGTTGAGCATGGGTGTTGGGTGGGGTGGGGTTGTTTCATACGTATGGTGCAACCGGTGTGATCACACTTTCAAAATTAGATATATTACTTAGCTCAGAGTTAACTGGTAGTGTCTATCAGTGTCCAGTGTCCAGTGTCCAGAATCGGATCTGAAACCTATTTCCTTTCAGAGATACTGTCTCATAACATCGATCGCCTAGTTTGTGGATAGAATAAAAGTAAGATAAATATACTTGCTAGCTCATATCAACTTGTATAGATTTATGTGTTCGTTATATTATTCACGTAACACACCACGGAGGGATTTTCATCATAACCAACCGAACATATTCTGCTAGCGTCTACATACACGATTTCTTCTTGAGAAGAAAGCAACTGGCATGCATGTATTCTGCATATCACTCAAATAAACCTTGTAAAGAACATACTGGTTCCTACGGATTTGGACGGAGCACAGCGTGGTGGCATACGTTAAACTGAAAAGGCAAATTAGGAATTGATCAACCTCTATGAGAAAGATGCAACCCAACAGAAGTTAATTTTTCATAACCGAAACATGTTCCATTCTGTAGGTAAATCGCGTACATTGCAACAAAAGGATATCATTTTGATCCACGCTGTATGTAGAGAACACAACTAACTTGATAAAGGTATAAATGAGACAACGGTAAACAAAAATATCTAAACCCAGTCCCCGTAATTTATAGAGTGAATATTTGCTTCTTCAAAAATGTATTTGTTGCATACTTGATTCTGAGAAACTGATTTTTAAATTGCAGGAATGGGATATTAAAATTTTGATTATTTTGTGGACAATACCATGTTTCACTACTAAATGTACTAAATGTAAAAATTTGACTCACTAACATTAAAAGTTTTGACATCAGTTTATTTAAATCTGTTCAGATTAGATCCTCTTCCACTATGTAAATCCGTGACAGTCTTTATTCAATTTTTATCTTTTAACCTGGATATTTATTAATGAAAGTATCATGCCGCTGTACATAAGGTTTTTAACCAGCGAAAATATTCAGCGATGAATATAAGTCAAGAAGTTTTTAGCAATTATTATACATTGAGCTTATTATTATTTTTTTCTTCTTCTGTAGAATGATAATGCCTGACCATTCGATATTTTTTCTGTGTCAATATATTTCCCTTTGGCATTACTTCCATGGTCAGAAGCAAACAATGCTCTGATATTTATTAAATATGCACATCGATAGGTTCAATATAAATTCTCGCTATGAGCAACCTCAGAAGAACTATTATATGTTAATGTAAATATAATGACCGTTATGAAACATTTTAACTTAAAAAGATATCCATTCTGTTTTAACAACATTTGTGACACATATTTTCATACCCTCAATGCAAACCACGTAGGAATGAGAAGTCATGCCAAAGACTTACGAAAATGGTACTAACATCTGCCTAGCTTGGCGCTCAACATTAAGAGGTTAGTATTAGTATGTATGTATGTATGTATGTATGTATGTATGTATGTATGTATGAATGTGTTTATGTATGTATGTATGTATGTATGCATGTATGTATGTATGTATGTATGAATGTGTGTATGTATGTATGAATGTGTGTATGTATGTATTATATATGTATATATGTATGTATGTTTGCATGTGTGTATGTATCTGGATATATGGACGTCGATGTATGCATAGATGGATGGAAATTATGCTTCATCTATTCATCCCCATATTTCAGGGGCAATTAATATAAAACTCAGTAAATGTTAACTTATTGTCATGGTCTGATATAATTCATATTCTTCAGATATACTATATAGTTGATTTTATGTTTACTGACTAATTATATTAAAAAAATATGTTGCATAAATCATTGACATTCAAATAATTTTCGAAACTTTGAAGAGTTAATGAAAGATTGACAGAAAGCGATACGTTCCATTCTGTTCTAGAGCATAAAAAGCGTATATTGCATAATAGGTAGTGAATGGGGTCACTTTAGCGATAAAGGGGATTAGCATTACAAGCCCCCCACCCCCACCCCCGGTCCACTATAGCAAGAACATAATTAAAATCACACTGGGCCACTATGGCGACAAGACAAATGGTTGGGTTTTGTATAGGGACAATATAAACAGAAGATTGCTAACAATGTTGCATGGGGCTGACCTCAATTGCACGGAACACTGGCAACAATGTTGCAAGTGGCTGACGTGAATACCCGCTACTCTAGGTATAGACATATAGACATAGACTGATGAACATCAATCTATTATACAAAACAACTATACTACCGAAAAAAGAAATTGTTAGGCAGGAAGCAATCTTTTTTTAGGCATATGAATAATCCTTAAAAAGGGCCTTTGGGTTTCTTATATTTTCATACAAGCCCAAGATATACTATCCACATAGCTGAAAGAGGAAACAACAAGATCCGTATATACTATCCACACAAACGGATTCGAACGCACACAAACAAAATATCTACTATCCACACAATCGTACGCGAACGCATACAAACAGACACTCTCCTATCCACACAAGAGTACGCGAACGCATACAAACCCAAAATATACTATCCATACAAGCGTACGCGAACGCATACATACACTCATATAAACACACACACACACACACGACACAGAGTGAAGAAGAAAAACAATGGCCTAAATCTATGGGAGCAGCTACTCCCGAAGAATTAGCAAGAGCCAGATTTTTCGACTTGGGTGAAAGGGATAACATCAAGTGCTTCAGTTGCGATTTGTCACTTCAGTAGTGGGAGCAAATAGTTTCATCTTAGCTGGAACATGATCGATGGTCTCCGCATTGTTACTACCTTCCTTTAGTTGGACGACCTTAGTAATCTCTGGATGGATACTTTACAAGTGAACATTTACGGTTTGCCTGTGAAGTTCAGAGAACGCATTTACCGAGCTAGTCAAAATACAACTGAAAGACAAACTCAACTCATTTATCGAGTTAAAAACTGCGCTCTTTTCCAAAGTAAACGAAGACTGATTATGGGAGGACACTAAGAGACTGCAAGAATATTACACACATTCCCTAAGACACCCTTGTTACCAACTATATGTTGTACAGTGACTTGTTTATATCCCACTGTGAACGTTTTGATGTGTATTTTATCGCTGTATATAACTATTTGGCTTAGACGTATTTTTGTCTTCGTGATGATCCATTTAAAACATATGTTGAAATAAACATGCCCTGAAACAAGTATAAAATCTTGTGTTTTCTTCGTCTTCGCGTCTAAAGTGACATTCCCTGCACTATGGCTACCTCTGGTGTCTCTGCTCCCTCTTCCTCCACTTTGAAAGTCATCGACAAACATTTAGATCGTGCCAGTTAGGAGACTTTGTATCTTAACCATCTCTTTAACATGTTTATTGCCGGACTCAGCTTTTCAGGCATAGCCGAATTTGTCAAACGTTTGATCGAACATAAACATCATTTAATCGACCGTCCACCTAAACGGATAGTGCGGTGTTACAAAGTGTGCCAATCAACGTACAGTCTTTTGCGAGAAAGTCAAGGCGATTCCATCGTGTTTGTGGAAGTTACTCTTGGCAAAGACGATGAGATCATGTCTGATCCCATTCGAACCCATGTGGTCATCTTCGACAACATGTTAGGAGAAGACGAAGAAGAAACTAAACTGTGGTTCAAACAGTTAGGACTGCCTTGACTGACTCATGCGTACGACGATGCTACTCAATCCCCACACTCATATTTATTCGTGAATTTAAAACGTACTAGCCCCGATTTTGGACCCATTTGTTTAACCACTGGTGCCAATACGGAGGGCTTGTCGACTTGACAACATTAAAATAAACATATAAATAGCTTTGACTCTTTGGGTCTGTGTCATACATAGTTAACATCACGTCCCTACGGTCTCATCTTATTGTCAAATTCATTCGCGCCTTGTGCGGAATCAGATACATAACATATCCACAAACACGTGCTCGTTCTTTCAAAACCAGTCTCAAAGAAGCCTTACGATGGTTTACGGTGATATCACGTCAATTACTGTAAGGCATCATTCTCAATCCACATAAAAACTAAACGCTTTCTTGAAAGAAACAAAGTAGCCTTGGCGCAACTGGCCGATCCCCAAATCGACACTCAAACCAAAAAGCAAATAATTTTGAAACATGGAGGTAGTTGTTCTATAGGAGCTGTAATCATTCGTTCCCTATTAAAATGAGATCACAATGCCACGAAAGTCTTCCCCAAGTAAAACACCATTCCCAAAAAAAAGCCAGACAGACCCAGAAGAAGCAAAAGAGCAGTGGTGTCATATCCAGGTCAAAACTAACAGAAACATAAAATCCTACAATAAAAGAAAAGCCCTGCCCCCGTTCAGAAAAGACCCGTGAAAACAGCTTCTTCATGCAAGAGGCCACGATCTACAGAGACGGTGACCTGGGCTCCAGTAGTCTCAGGTTTTTCTACATATCCGTTCCTAGTGATATCGCCCAAAGCCAATTTGACACCTGTTCTTCCTCATTTGATGAAACAATGGAAACTCGGGTATCCAGGAGCTTCTCCTCCAGCGGTGACACCCTCATCCTCTTTAGCTCCTGCACTACTACCCTCGACCTCTCCTCTCTTGGCACATTATACACGTAAAGCCGTTTCCAAACCACCATCTCATCCCATCCAAGGTACCATCAGTGATGAGTGGATGACTTACTAAAAAATGGTGAAGGTGTTACCCAGCATTTATTACGATACATCCCATTCTGCAGGTTACGGAGGACTTTAGAAATTATATTGTGCGCCAAACCTCAACTGAAAAGTCTCCTTTTATCTCAAGTGCAACGACGGTTAAAAGAACAAGCCATGTACACTTAAGACAAACGGGTTCGACGAAAATTTTCCAGAAGTCGCACCCGAGTTGAGGTGATCGATAATCAATGGCAAGGAAGTTAGCTGATGCCTCTCATTCGAACACATACACTCGTGGCTTCGAATATTTGGCTTGTGTCATCGACGTCTTTTCCAAATTTGCCTGGAACGTGCCATTGACTTCCATACCGAGCAGTGAGTTAGTGCGAGCCCTCAAACTGGTGTTGAAACAAAGCGGTCGTCACCCTCTTCGATAGCAAACCGTCAAAGGCACCGAATTCTTGAACCATTCTTTTCAAAAAGAATTAAAGAAACGTAACATTCATATTTTCATCACCAAAAAATCACCAAGCCATTGCCGAAATATGACGAACAAAGGAAAAAACTGATCAATACTCTAAAGTCAATTAATTCCTCATATACCAACCCTGAATTCATTCACCATCTAACCCAAACCCCAACCAAACGATTGAAGCCATGTTGATTTTCCTTACGGAAATTGACAAAATCAATAAATTATAAGCCATACTTCCATACTTAGAACGACTGGACTCTTAGAACGAGTACATAAGTATAATATTCTAAAGTTAAATTTAGAAATAGAATAAATTATATAAATAAATATTATATACTGTTCATCGCCGTTGGGATATACGCTACTGGGCACCACTCTTAGTCCGCCTGGGTGGGGAAGTGGGGGCAGGAGTGGCATACGGTTTACAACCTAATCGGGTGAGTACCGACAGTGCGCGGGCCGATGCTACACCTGCACCTGTCACATGCATCAGCGCCATGAACTGCCCAGATGTATGGCCTATCAGGCGGTGTAACGGGTAGCTGATCATTATGACTACAACCTATATACTAACATCTTTTTCTATTTTTCTACTCCTACTCCTACTCAAAGCATTATGAATCGCGATAAAAAGTATTAATTATGACTGGCCTACAACATTAAAAGTATAAGATGGCTTAAATCTCAGCCATCAGGGCCAGGTGCACAAATGGATCGAAATGTAGTTAAAGAATTAAAATAACAACCCAAAATTAGATCTTTATGGTGGCTAGAAACCCAAGCCATCTGTGCCAGCCACACAAGGTGGCACGAAAATATATAATTAGGAATTATGACCGAAATATAGTGAACTATAAGGTGAATAAAAACCGAGTCATCAGCACCCCCACCCACCCACCCCCGTAATGGCGTAAACACTTATTAATAGCATCGAAACACCAAATATCACTCACTTAAAATAACTTTTCCCCTAAAATAGATTAGGAGATTTATCTTGCTAACTATATTTATACTCTTCCTACAAACAGCACACAAGATTTTCCAAACTATAAATAAGGCAAACGACGCCTTTACTATTCGGAAAATGGGGACAAAAATAGATACCGGATGTAGATTGCGACCCTATGCCGAGCCTGATCCTCCTTTGTCACCTCACGACATATGCTAACTAGGTGAGTACGCGTGGAGCAGTCCCACCCATATTTAGTCTCGTGAGACATAAATGTCTCGAACTCGGACCAATCTAATAACACTTTATAAGTGCATTACTGCATTTGGGGGAAGGGGCACCAGACCTTCCCCCTGGAAACAATCCAATATTCTCAAATAGGAAATAAATCAGTCGTGCATGCCCGATAGGGCGACATACGACTTTAATTCAGTTAGTTAGTTAGTTATTTTGGCTATCATTCCATTCGAGTCTGCAGCGAACATAGAAACAAGCAACACACAACAATCAATGGAGCTAGCGACATATATCATCCCAACTCAAATACTGAGTGCACTCCAAGGATTTGGACTTAAAGTAGCCTCAGGATGGAGAATAAGAGCACCGGCTAAACGCACAACTCTGCTCTTAGTATAGGACAACGACACAGATGAAAACAAAAGGCCCAAGATTCGCAACAGGAGACAGCGGAAACAGGTGGAGCAACAGCACACCCAGTTATCACGCCACTCCAGCCATACGACTCATCAACTGACCAAACTCCAGCAGTCTACCTCTCCTACAAATCTAACAAGGGGCCAGGATAGAGAAAGAGACTGACCATACAACATCGGACCACGTTCCGGAATCAACACAACAGCAACTAGCTTGGAAATTTGAAATTGCCAAGCAGCATATTGCCTCAATAGTTCTCAGCACAATTGAGGCACAATGGCAAGCAGCTCTCCGTGAAACAAAACCTTCCACCGACGCGCTGACAGCGGACTTGGAGGAATCTTCCTCTAGCGGTGAAGAAGCTGAAGAAAGACAGGAAGCTGAACAAGAGACCTAACAAATGGAGGACGGATAAGAAAATGACCCAATAGTCACAAACTACCGGAATATGGGCCTGGGACCAGCAATTGACGACTTAAAAAAGGCGGGACAATACATTAACGCAGTCAGGGCCCCGAGTGGCCGAGTGGTCTAAAGCGCTCTCGGTTACGGATCACTGCCATCTCACCTCTATCTGCGCGGGTTCGAGTCTCGGATTCGGCCAATGTGGGTATGCGAGAAAGCCTGCCAGTAGCTTCTTGTGGGCCGGTGGTTCTTTCCGTGGGTTTTCTCGGGTTCTTCCTCCACCGTTAATACTGGCCGCCATGTATGGCCTATTAACAATAACAACAACATTAACGCAGTCAAATATCTCACCTGGCGCTCACTGGAAACCCCAACCAGTACAATGACACTACGGGGTCAGAATTGTATCCCAGTTTTACCAAGAAGCCTTCTCCGACTATCCACTAAAGCAGTTATGGAAGCAGCCTGCTTCATTTCTTCACTCCATGGTTTCCACATTCCCGATATTCTCCAAGAAGAAAGTCGGACATAGAAGAGTTGCAGGGAAACTGATGAAAGGCGGGGAACATTTGCCTAGGAAGACCTTGTTAGGGCTACAAATTGCCTCTTATTTTTAGGGAACCATTTTGGCTTGGTATCCCTCCTTAATAAAACTATATTTATACAAACTTGATCCATTGGACTACCACAACAAATTTAAAAACCTTTTTGACCTAACAGTGACCAAAACTATTTAAATGTCGCTTAGACATATTAGTTAGATAAGGAATTATTAGGGCATTTTCATGTACACTACGTACTAATAGTATTAGATTGATTAACTAGGAAGTAGGAAAATTCACAGACTTTCTGGATTTGAACTAATTGCACAGGTGGCTAACACAACATTGGTATTTGTTATTGTCCATTAGCAAAACTGGGCTTGATTTGAAATAGGTACGGGCTGGGGTTTCGGGGAGTAAACAACATCCATGGCTGGCTTGCCGAGCACCTTTTCCTCCTGAACTAGCTCGGACATCGTACCAGTGATGGAATGTGGGATTATTTGCACCCGTCACAAAAACCAAGTGTCCTAATGTGCGGTCAACGCTGCCGACCAATCGTAGCGGACGTTACATACTGCTTGGGTTGACACCTGGTACGTTCAATAGTAACTCAATCCAACTTTTGAAAACATGAATATGTGTGATACTATTCCCTCTCATGTTATAGCCTTTCAGTCAGGTTGTTAGGGATTCTACTATGTTATACAATCTGAGGCTAGAATTAACAAGTTTTATGTGAACACATAACAGCCTGGGGGATGTGGCTCTCATTCCTTCCCCCAGGAGTAATTAACAAGCACGCTGTGCGTGCAGTAGCTCATGGTACATGCTCGGAAGAGCGCACACCACATTAATCCAACGAAGCAAGCAGGCAAGTCTGGCTACCCATTCCAACAGTGAGAATCGAGGAGAGAAGACATACTTTTGGGTTCTCGTATAACCTACACAAGTATACTAAGCCAGATAACATCATTCAGGGGATTGATTACGTCTAGGACCGCTCTTTACCTCGAAGAAAAGACCTTATGATTGATTGTTCATCAAAATTAAGCACCAAATTCAGCAGATTACGGCCTCCTGTACAGCCCAGCCAGCTAGCCCAGCAGTTTCCCGCCAGCAGCTACCTAGCAGAACAAAGGTTTTCCAGCCCGCGCAGCAGCCATCTTGGATCACACCGCCTCAACAGTTTATTTAAGTACTTAAGTACAAGGTGGGAGTATTTTATGCTAAGCCGCGGGCTATCAAATCTCTGTGCCGTTTTATGAAACTATTCACTATTTTTTTACAGAACCTTTCGCTTTTAATACTAATTACATTAACTTGATTTGCCGCCTATTACATTAAACAGGCTCTACGAACCACACTAGACTCTCCTGGATTCACTCACGTTAACACCATTACACCTCTGTGTGTTCACAGAAAGAAATATTAAGTCATGCACTTATCTTAAATTCTTTCCATGGAAAGGAGATAAATGGACTCCTGATCGAATGGGCGAAAAATACATTCCAAAGATTATCGTTTGCGATGAAATATGTACAGTGTCATTAGAAACATTAAACACATTTCTTGATTGGTTATTAATAAAAATACTGCTGTGATAATGTGCGGCGATCATGATAAACCACCACATTTTGTTGGATTGTCTCCACCTAAACGGTAAGAAAAAATAATGCACAAAAGGAACAATTCCACGATAGACAAATATAATGACACGTTATAGTTCAACAACCTTATAAAAGAATCGATTGCTCTGTAGGATCAATCCTGCATGGGACCTATGGCGTCATCGTTATTAAAGAGTATTTTGATGGTTCGTGTTTAGTGCCTAAACGTCTTTAGGGTCAAATTTGAGTCCATTCATATAACTATACAAATATGCCTTTGTTTCAGTAGTTGGAATGGTAGAGTTAGGGTGATATCGCAAGTAATTCAACCGTAAAGTAGAAGATCGTAATGCAGATGCTATCATCAGAAACCCCCAGATAAGACAAAATAACTTGCATACACATACGCATGTCTGACCATGCTTCACATCAATTCTAATGACGAAAGAAATTTGACTGAGACTAACATAATGAAACTATTAAAAGATTCGAATCTCCTTGACAACTCACAACATATCATCAGTTCCTTTTTTACACGAAAATGAGTTAATCTGGCATCTCAGATCAAAGGAACAGCATGATGTTAGTGTTACCTAGGACACGATAGATATGGCATTATATTTTGCAAACCTGATTCCCTAGTTCATTACTGTTATAAATGAAAATGGCTTCATGTTATGTAATAAAGAAACAAGATGGAATTAGGATAATTTGCTTTAATAATTTGAAAATTATAGGAGTAAGATGAATATTGGATATCTGACATAATTTAAGTTTGGTAAATATTAAAACATTTTGCAATCCTCTTTGCTACGTCTTCATTAGTGATGCCATGAAAAATATATTTCCATTTCTCATCCACTAGCTTTTAATGTTTGATTTGCATTCATGTCTCGGGAAATGTAATAGAGATTTCCATTTTTAGATATTGAATCCTGAGATCATCTAAATGGCGTGGAAAGTAGTATATGGGATATAACTTTACTGCAAATATGTTGTTTGTATAAATTATAAATCAATTAAAATTTTATCGGAATGTTGCAGTGAACTTTCTTCCTTAACATTTATTTCAGTTTGTGGGAAACATCATATACACAAAGGTTTTTAATAAGGGAATTCTAATGTCCTAGACTCAGATTAAGATAAACGTGTTAACTTTTATTGATAATAATACTAATATTAAATTATACTCGCAGACAAATATGTATATTATGTTGCTTACCAAAATCAACATATCTAGGCAGGTACACACTGACTTTGATTTTGGACAAGGTCAGGAACACAATACAAATGTATATAACTTATCTTTATTAAACAAACATAGAAGAAACAATACATTTAATTATGCACAACAGTATGAAATCGAATTTTAAAAGAAAACATATTCATTGATTGCAAAAATATATGATCTCCCAACTGATACCTTTTGTAATGCTCTAAATATGCCTTTATTTGCATAAATGCCAAACCTTTTTCAAATTCGTATTAATTTCTTTCACTCGTAGAAATGTTAAGAAAATGAACAACGGTGGGAAGGACACTTTTTTTTCCAAAAGAGAAACTAATAAGAAATAAGACAACAAGAATTCTAAAGGTATTCGATATATCATTAGGTTGTTGAGGATAAAAGAGTACTACAAAATTCAATAAAAAGGATAAAAGAGTACTACAAAACACAATAAATAAGTCAGTGAATTAGTTATCATTACCTGATGAGTTCAGTTTGCATATAAACAATTTTTACAATGCTACCACTAGGAACTTTTTACTAAGACTGGTCTAGCACCAAGGTTAGGACTCACCATGATATTTATACAATGAACACTTGTCACAGGCTCTTTTTAACCAGATTTACACACAGCCAATATAAACCTTACTGCCTTCTTCTTTATGTCTCTCACATATACGTATATAATCACACAAACCAGCACCACATAAAACTCTTAATTGGTCACCAGGCTGACACCACAGCTATTGTTATCAGTGATAGCAGAGAGAAGCATCCGGATGGCAAAAGCTATCGCATATCTATCATATACGTACCATTTTCTGAGTGAAGGTACTAAATTCGTCGGAAACAAATGCTACTGAAAGTTTTAGTAAAACAATATAGAGCCCGAGAGCCTATAAGCCAAGACAATGAAGAATTTTCTTCCGCTGGCTCAAGTGATTCTGACAAATCAGCTGTATTGCAATTTTCTGCGTTAACACTTTTGATACAATGTCTTTGATATAGGCGAGCGATAGACAGCAAACAGGTCTTAATATAACTGGGGGAGAACGCAAGTGACAAAGCAAAACAACAGCTGGTAGTACGAATGGCCAAATTATAGTCACATTGTTTGCATCTTGGATATCTTTTT
Source organism: Sinohyriopsis cumingii (assembly GCA_028554795.2). Taxonomy (NCBI): domain Eukaryota; kingdom Metazoa; phylum Mollusca; class Bivalvia; order Unionida; family Unionidae; genus Sinohyriopsis; species Sinohyriopsis cumingii. The sequence goes on from CM068828.1 coordinate 83,170, forward strand.
ACTTGATTACACATTTCGAAATTCTACTGAAATTTCGACTACTTTCCAAGTTCAATAACATTCTCCTTGCTGCAGTCAACACGAAATGGAGGCGATATTCCATATCGTCTTTTTGATCATTAGAAAGAGCTCATATATTTCCCAAATTATGACTCTAATCATTCAAAGACAGAACATAAACACACATGCAGCTGGGTCAAGACACGTCTCTCCCTAATGAAATCACAGACGTGCATTTTGTGTGGAATTATTACAGTTAATAAATCCAGGACCCAGTGAAATTGAGTAGGATCGACAAAACAACCCCAAATCCATTCATTCCAGACCAACTGGAAAATTTGTTGCAGTGCTTATTCACTCACAATATGACTCTAAATTTAATGTTTAAGCAGATCAAAAGCGACAAAATTAGATTTGAATAATTCCGCTGGGCTGAGTAATGTGGGCATTAGTATTGTTGTTGTGCATTGATCATTCTGCGCTTGTGATTTTATTTTGAATAAGGCATAAATTCAAATTATTTGTTTTTGTAATGTATTTTAATATACTTTAGCATTAATTAGAATAAGAAAATGAGTACATAATTACGAGGTTTCAGCATTTGTATGGGGAAAGCATGAACTCGCTTGGTCGAATAGATAGTGCAGTCACACAGGTCGTGCAGTATGCATCCGAGAAAAGCTCGTTGATATTTTCCTATACAAACGCAGTAGCCTATAAATATTATCGTCCTCTCCCACCTTTCCTTCTCTGATGCATTTGACACCATATACCATAAGTTACAACTTCACCTCTTTAGCATGAATTTAGTATACACGATACAGCCTTACTATGGTTCATGTCATGTTTAGTCAAACGGACTGAACTTGTGGCCGGGAATGGAAAGCATTCGAGTGCATATCATTTATGTTTTGATGTTCCTTAAGGTTCTCTTCTCGGCACAGTATTCTTCATGCTATACTCTCGGCCACTCTCAAGTGTCATTGATCGACATACGAGGTCTCACCGATTGTATTCTGTCAAGCTGAAATTGAGGATCCCTTCCAAGGCGTACATAAGTACATGTCCAGCGTGAAGTCATCGATGTCACATACCAGCTACAGACGAATGATCCTAAAAGTGGAGCGACATTGACCACCACGCAGACTTTATCATTCACATCCTTTATCTCAAACAATATGCATTAGCAAATCCAACACATAATTTTCCGTCATTAAGAAATCTTTTCATCCGGAATCAAACAAACAGTACATTCACGATACTACACTAAGCAGACTGACTCCAGTCTAATATACCTATCTGGTCTCACGCATGTGTACAGCCAATTAGAAACTTTCCCACTTCTATCTATCTATCGTCTATCTATCTATCTATCTCTATCTGTTAAGTTCTGCTTTCATGATATTAACTGATTTTAATGTATGTTTATTGTACACACATTATATCTATATATATATGACAAGGTGTTATCTCCGTTAAATAAGAGGTGATGATAATGAGAAGCTATGATATCAATGCTCGAGGTCAGGAGGCACATATTGAAGTCTCAAGAACATTTGCCTAATGAAATATATGCAACAAAGCATAGCACAACATTTCTAAATGGAAGATTGTAATTATTTCCTCCCAAGAATTTATGTGAATGCATGGTAATTATTTCCACTCAATAATTTATGTGAATGCATTGTGAATTCATCCTTGATGTGTCTCATGAATTAATATGGATATGGGCTGAGGCCTAGAACATATAGTGCAGCCATATGGACGTATTCGGTCCCTTTCTAAAAATAGCAAAAACATATGCAGGAGATCTTCTGCAGAAGGCGATATATATGGGTGCTAGTGCATCCCTTTTTCAGCAAGTCTCCCTGCACCCTTTTCTCTGGCCAGAGGTACTGCAATGACGGCTAGTACTTTCACAGATGAAGATTCCTCATAGATGACATTCTGTATCAGCCGAGTAGCTTATACGTTTGAAGCATGCTTGTTCACTTTATACGAATAGCCCGTTTCGACGTGAAGTGCAATGGGGAGTTCTGTAGGTTATTATAAAAGCTGCTCTGATTTCACTTTAGTGAAATAATGCAGCCTCAATAAGTGTTGAGGACGATTGTCTAAGTCGAGTTTACACTCCACAAATCGATTCATATTCTGTGCATGCAGAGGCCACCCTTTATTTTATTATTAAAGGACACGAATGTGCAGGTTATAGGTTACGTATATCTCTAATAGTGCGGGGTTTGCTACGGACCGAATTGTCACAGCGAGGTCCAGAAGTGTGTAGACTTTAGCGATGCAACGGGTGCATGAGATTCGTGGGCAAAGAAACCGGTAGAATTTAACAATGGGACACATGTTCGGCTCTGAGGTTCATGTGAGGACTGTGACTGCAGTTTTGCGAGGGTGTAGGAGTCTTAGCCGAACAGGTCTATTAGCAGGTAAAGGATGGTTTCTGATTGGAAGCAAACTCTGCTATAGGGTATTCGCATTTTAGAGACTGTCGCCATATTTGTTTATTGCTACTATTAAAGACAAGATCAGTCTGTACTATTCATCATTTTGAATGTATACTGTCAGGGGACTCACTTCAGTAGGTGTTTGCAACCTATTTGTTGACCATGCTCTTCTCTCGTAAATGTTTACACATCAGTGACAAAACAATCGTTTTGTCTATGTTGCTAAAATGCGTCTTAAAATGTATGGTTTTTGCACACAAAATAAATGGTGTTTTGTATTTATCCCTGAATATATTTAATGCAAACGCTGATGGTCCTATTTATTTCATATACGACAAACATAATTTTCATTGATATTGATAAAAGTTTGCTTTCTCCAAATTCATATATGCATTTGTCAAAAAATTATATAATATTAATATATGATTACTATGTGCGATAAACGTGTCAAATTCAGGTCATCTTCACCCGAATGAATTTAAATATATTCATCTCAAATAAATGGCTCTAGTGTTCTTGAATCACCCTTCTGAAATGACATACGGCTTCCTGTTGTACTAGAAAAATTAAACTTTTTCCATTTAAGATTTAATGATAATATATCCTTTTAATGTCGAACATCCTTCCTTGCATGTATAACATTTAAGGTTTAAAGATAACAACGGTCTGTTAAACAAACAAACATGCAAACAGGCAATTAATACGAAGTGACTGAATATGAAACAGAAATAAACTGTTAGGATTTTGCAACACTGCATAACTTTATTACATATGTTCTAAACAAACCTCTATTATAGAACGAAAAGCATATATAGTATATATGTACAAATTGATCTGCCTATATTTTTGATTAGTATTCTGCATAACAAAAATTTCAAAAGATGACGAAATCAATAATGTTTTAAAGAAATTATTGTACTAATTCATTTAATATGGACAATAGCATTTTAATTGGCTCTGCATTTGATGGTATTACATTGAGTTAAGCATTCAACTATATAACAAAGGTAAGAAGAAAGGTCCAACAAAATAATCCAAAAACGCAGTAAGCAAAACGATATGTTATACTGTTTGAATTTCAAACAAATGTTCTTGAAAAATTATCATATCCAGCCAATTAAAAACAAACAAATATATTATATGACATGTTTTCTTGCTCTTTTGACTTTTTGAAAAGTTCTCCGTTATGTCAAAAGAAACATCCGAATAGTAATTCAATGCCTATTCATCCGAGAATAAAGCCTAACCAGTTTTCCATCAGAGATATATGTACAAATAAGACAAAAACAGACAAAATGCGGTTTCATTATCTAATCATGAATGATTTGACAATAGATACATGAGTATGTCAGTGAATTATCTTTCGGTTTAAATTGTTAGGTGTTCATCAACACATGAAGGGCTATATAGTACCGAGGCTATGGGAGCAAAGTGTCTTGTTCAGAGATACAACAAAGTAGCCGGCCTATTTAAATCCGAGCAGATTAGAACCCTCGAGTTTTGGCTTGCAAATCTTGTACGCATTCTTATGGTTTGAGCAAAAGTTCAATTTATTTGCCCGTTTCTTTATTTTAATAACCTATAACCTAATTTCATTTTAGGTAACAGAGATTTGTAATTTTAATTTAGCATATATGAATTAGTTTCCGTGTGATAACATATGGTTTAGTAGACAGATTTTTGCTCAGATAACAAATTCTCAAAAGTTTATATGTGTTTGTTACCTTGGAGAAAGGGTCCTAAAACAAACTGTCTTGAAAATAAAGCAAGTCATTGCTGCCTTTTAGAGATGTACTTTTCTAAATGTATGGCAGAATAACGATTGAATCTGATGTGTTTTACTCTTTCTCCAGCAAACGTATAACAATTTTCTGTTTTATAATATTGCTGAGACTTCAACAGACGTGACAGAGAACAACCCAAATTACTAAACATTAATCAATTAGTTGTAGTAGTAGAAGTGATTGTCATTGTTTTTGTTGTGGTTGTGGAGGAAATGTTTTGCAATTCAATGTGTCAAATGGGTTGAAACAAACAGATTGTGATAGCTGAATTACCTTATTTCTCAAACCAGTATCATGATTGGCAAAAACGTTGTTAATGCCACACGTCCTCGAAATATCCAGTTTAAAACGTATATCGGCATATTTATTAGTTTTCCACTAGGAAAATTTAGAACGAAGACTAATTGCTTTATTATTAGCTTTTAATCAATTATAAACATGCAAACTCCTATTTGGGAAACGATTAGTGTGATGAGTTTACGAAAATTCTATAATTTTTATGCCTCATCACTTTGCAACTGAAAATGTTGGTTTGTGTCTGCTTGTTCTTTGTGCAGTCAAAGCAAAAGAAAAAGATTAACACGGATTTCCTTGACAAAGCGAAAACCATATCAGCGTTTGAACTAGGGTGATTGTTAGGGTGTAATTAGAACATTATTTCACCTGTTTGGTTGTGTTGGTAATGTTTCTCTTGACGATAAAGTAATCGATGTTAGGGATTCAGTCCACCAAGGCAGATAAGGACTAAATGAGATTAGAACGAGATTCATTGCTACAAACACTATATGGGTTGACAAATGATTCACCAAATAATTTTAAAACAGTTGGTTCTCTGTGATATGTATGTTCAGATGCAAAGAACAATAAAAATAATCCCCAATGTATACTATTTTTCTGAAACGTGCTAGCACTACACAGAAGAAGAAAACATCTGTGATAACTAATTGATGGTTTGAGAATTTCTAGAGTATTGGTGCAAGGGATAGTGAAGAACAGTCTAAACGATAAGTGATAACTTAATCATTGTATCCGTTAGTTCGAATGAAACGACTTTTTTCAGAAGACATTTTCTCTACAAATTTATCAGTGATTGGCTGGAAGTATCCATTTTATCTCGTCTACTTTCATTAATGATCACAACTGACTGAACAACCATGCCAAAGAGTTAACGTGTGTAGCGGTTTCTCCAGCATGCAATCAGTTTCATATTTTGTAAAATTTTACAACGTTTGAAGTTTCTGAATTTTTAGTTTTGTTTAATTATATGTCGGTGATATATTAAGTGGGTAATTATTTCCACTTGCTTTCTTTCACAAATGATATGTATGAGCATATATCATGTGACTGGTCCTATATTGTTGATTTGATGATGATATCGATGTACACAATTTTTAATCGGATGCAATTAAAAAGTAATGTTTTATTTGAGACATTTTCTCATTATGTAATGAGGGGCCCCGAGTGGCCGAGTGGTTTAAAGTGCTCACCGTTCCGGATCACTGCCTTCTTACCCCTGTCTGCGTGGGTTCTAGTCCAAGGCTCGGCTAGCGTGGGTACGTGGGAAAGCGTGCCAGTAGCGTCTCGTGGGTAGGTGGTTCTTCACTGGGCTTTCCAGTGTTCTTCCTCCACCAGTTATACTGGCCGCCATGTATAGCCTATCTTATGCTGAAAAATGGCGCTAAACCCTAGAACAACAATAACAACAAATCATTATTAATGCGTTTAAGGTGAGGTGTCGATATTGTAATGATACTAACAACATAATAAAAGCAGTGGAATACAGTCGTCTGTAATCGATTGCGGTTGTTAATTTCTGTAGATATTTGATAGTGCAATAAACACCGTTGTCCTCCAACGAGTAATACCGTGCTAAATTGTTTTCATTTTTTCACTGTGATCCACATAAAAGAATCTTTATCCTTTGTCGAAATTCTGTATGCAATGTTATATAGAGGATCGGATTTGTAAAATTGTTTACGAAATGAGACTTTCTCATAAATTGAACGGAGTACGACATAATTCTCGAATTTAAATATTTGTGCTCAACTGAACTCCAAATAAATGCAAGGATTATTGGCGGGAGCCATGATATGATATAGATTAATGTGGTCAGAAATATGATGAAGGTCGTTCTCTTCATACCATTCCAATTTGATGAATTAGGCTTGTCCAGATTGTTTGACTTTTTCAATGAACTCTGTTTGCCGTTCTCCTCAAGTTTTTTTTCTACAGGACAAATGCGTTTATTTTGTTCACTAAAACGTGTAACATTGGAGGAAGATATTACTGGTGGGAAGTCTTCTCGCCCTGTTCCTTTGGATATCGTGCTTGATATTTGCGCACTTGCTGTCACAAAATACAACGGGACAGATGTATCTATCTGCCTAATGTTAGACAGCATATGCATCTTTGTATTCATCGTGGCAGAGGTCTCGCCCCTTGGTTCGCTAAGAATGGATGACGCCTTTGAAACAGCAACACCAACCTTACTTGTCCTTTTCGGCCAAACGTTGATCCTTCTTGGACGTAAACTAGCTTTCTGAATCAGGGACAATCGTCGTTTGCTCTTGTACAGTAACATTAACACTAGCGCATACGATACTAGCGAAGTTATAATGAGGACAAAGAATATAGCTGCTAACACTCCATAGAAAATAGTTTGTACAACTTCTTGACCTGGCAAAACAGTGCAGTCATGATTTGCAACATCCCAATTGAATACCACAATTGGGGTTGTAAGAAATATTACCAGCGCTGTCAGGATAAGTGAAACAATTAAACCCCGTCTATTATGTAGGTTGCTCCTAACATTATTAGACAGGTAAATACATCGATATCTTTCAACAGACAGCCCAGAAAATAGTAATGCCTGTGAACATTGGCTAATATAGTTAAAGAACATCTGCACTCGACATACGTTTGGGAATCCAATCGTTTCCCAAAGAGACGTTTTCATCATGATAGAGACTGGCACTTCTGAAACCAAACCGGTAATACCAAATATTGATATAAATAAAATATACCAGTCCGTATTATTTCTTGACTTGTTGCGAGTTAGACATTGTATTACTAACCCATTTCCAGGAATTCCAAGTAAGAAGGAAATGGATATATATCCGATATATATGAAATTCTCAAAATCCCACAATGATGTAGGTGGCTTTGGTTGAAACGTGTCAGAACCGTTTGCACAAAAGTTTCCCATACAACTAAAATTATCAAAAACAGAAACAGACGCAATTTCATTCATTTCCTTTAGAAATTATCTGCGATTATGCTTCTAGATTATATTTACACGTGTTCCTCTAGATAAAGTGGTTTCCTTAAGCAGAAAACTACCTTTGTTGAAAATCTTCCAGTCACATTCGTTACCTGTAAGAATTTAAAAAATTGTTAAGTATGTGCTTTGAGTTCTACATCATTAATGTAACATAATTAAGGATGTTTCTAAAATTAAGTTGTGATACTGAACTTACATGACATTAATATAGACTGAAATGGCTCTGTTGTATTTGTCAAATTTATAACATACATACATACATACATACATACATACATACATACAAACATAATTTTAAATTTATGAAAGTCGTTAAAGTCCAATTTTTACTCACCAAGTCTCGCAAAAGCTGGACTTTTTTAAACTCGTTTCATAAATGCAATATTAAATCGTTACCCACTTGAGATCCTATAGGCATTGCATCAAAGCACGTTTATTTAATTTATTAATATTTAGATGCTTTTACGATCCTTAGTAAAATTCTGAATAATATATCTGTTTTCTAGTTTCAGGTCGCTTTCCATTGGATAGGTCGATCAGGTGAGTTTTTACAAGAATTAAGTTACTTCCATTTATATGCGAGGACGGTTACTTAGCGACGTGTCATGCTGTAGAATGTCACGTGGTAAACATGAGATCATCTTAGGGCTGTATGGGTGTATACAGACCTGGATAATTTATACGATTCGAATTTCACGTTACCTTGTTTTAATATCAATCTTCATATATGTTTAATGTTTCGTTTCAGTACAATCTGTGTGGTATCATTTTGATTATTATTTAAAAGGTGCTCATAGGACTAAATCCTATTTTAGGACTGTTGTAAATTTATTCAAAGGAATTCAACCCAGTCTCCTTGTAATATAGAGGAGCGGTTAGAAGACCAGAACATTCGAGAATCTGAAATTCATTGGAAACATTCTTTTTTATGGCTTGATATAAAAATATTAGAATTATTTTGGATTTAATTCATAATACTGTAAACTTGTCTAAAATTTTATTTTGTAACTTTTCTAACCAAATTATTTGATACGCGTTACGAAACATGTTTGATTTTTATTCTTTCTGCTACTTAGTTTATGACAATATATTCGTAATATTATAGCATCAATTACTCTATATTTTCCTTACTAAGGTGCAAAGACTTTGATCCATGCTTGAACAGGAGATGCGTGTACTGTCAGGGAATAAAGCTTTATGAAATTACTATACCTTCTCTATTCAGATATGGTGAAAACGCCAACTGCATCAAATAAATCTGTATAACATTTTCTTAGAAAGCTTCGCTTAAATGCAGTACCAACTATAAGGCTTTCAATTCTGCATCAACCGCGTTACTGGACATGGATTAAGTTTCATCATTATATTTGTGTTGCATCTTTTGTTGTGTTGTGTTTTTTTTTTTACCTGTCTTAAGCCTTTAATTTCCTTGTGGAGAGAAACCGTGCGGTATTTAACTGACACGGATGCAACTCATCCAATCATATTTGGGCAATGTAAATAACGTTGTTTTGAAGCGCGCAGCTTCTCATTAGTTTGGTATAGAATGAATTGATCGGTAGCTGACGAGTATCTTTTCCACGTAATTAATTTTGTGCGCATTATATTTATGGTAGATTCTAAGTGACGTTTTACTCCATCATTTACAGTATCATGTTCATAACGTGATAAATTATCGTTTGATATACTTGATCTCGCTTAATGTGGCGTAATTTAGTCCAATTTTTTCGATGAACTTTCCTTCCAATCCTAACATAGTCCATTAAAAAATATAGTGCAGGCAATGCTTATTGCACTATCGTAAAGAACGTAAAATTTCAAAATCTTTGATTGAAAGTTAGTTTAGATGCAATCACAACATGCAAGCAATGCCGTCTTAAGGCATGGGCACACTGGGCAGTTGCCCATGGCCTCACGCTTCTAGGGTATCATGCTGCCCATATTGTTAATGAATATTGAAAGATCTTTTGGCAATTTAATTTGCTTTAAAAGTGCAGTGGGAAGCACGTTTCACAATTTTGAAAAATAGTGACATCTAGCGGCATTCCTGTGGATGGGTAGGGCCGGTAGGGGTCCCAGTGCATTACTTTACCCAGAGCCTATTTAGACGGCCCAGCATACAAGGATATATCCTGTTGGATTAAACAGGAAAATATTACTCCCACTCACCTCACAAAAAATTAATGACGCCACTAGTGATGACACTAAAGCTGTAACGAACAAGGAAAGTTTAATTCTCAGTGGGTTTATGGATCCATCTTGCCAGTGAGATGTTATAAACCATGGGTTAATCAACTACATAAACCGGACAGGCAGATGGTTTTCAAGGCCTATAGACATAAGGGCACAGCGAAAATAATCTTAGAAACATAGTGCACTTATATAAATCAGGATCGTTTAAAACGTGAATATATTAACCATTATGCATAAATGTATCACTGATCACATAATTATATATAATTTTGTATCCATAACATAACAACGCACACAGCAACATGGTAGGTATCCCTAACAACGCACGCAGCAACAGGTTAGGTATCCCTAACAACGCACACAGCAACAGGTTAGGTATCCCTAACAACGCACGCAGCAACAGGTTAGGTATCCCTAACAACGCACGCAGCAACAGGTTAGGTATCCCTAACAACGCACACAGCAACAGGTTAGGTATCCATGAAAACGTTTGTGTAAAGTCTTGTTCTTCTGACATATACTGAACAGATTTATTATGCTAAACCATACATTTAAATCTGGAATAGAGTTATATGCGCAAACGGAGAGACTATTGACAAACCAAGCGGGGTAACATACCCTCATACTGGATCCAATCCCCCGCCCCCCTGCAACAAAACAATCGCTATGATTCGAATGGTCATCTATCTATATACCGACAAATAAAACCAGGTGTCAATCCGAACGGACTCGTACATATATTAAATGATATCGTAGTATTTCATTCCCTATCACTATGTGGTAATGTAGCATAGAATTCTCTTTTGTATTGGCAAAATAATATACAGTACAATTTTATTTTACATGCTCAAGTTCTTTAGTTTATATCAATGTATTCATTTAAATCAGATTTAAATTTAATCATCCTTAATTTTAGCAGTAGTAAAGAGTGTTCAAGTCAATTACTTGTTAACTATTACATAGCAAAAAACAACAACAACAATGATAATAATAATAATAATAATAATATTTTCATTGTTATTATTATTATTATTATTATTGTTTATACAGATAAATAAATAAATAAATTTAAAAATCAAAATGTGAAGTTAGTAATATTTACATTAAGATGTTAAAGCGTTTTAAGTTACAGCACCACAATAATGCTAAATAGAACCAACTATTGGTAGCATTCGAATATATGAAAATGAGTTGCAAACAAATTTGGGAATATAACCTTTTCAAAATAGATGTAAATATTGAGTTCAACAAGATAAAATGTAATAGTGAAGATCCTCATTTCCTGTCAAACGCATTTGAAAATGAATGTTAGTCAAACACACACAAAAGCGCAAAAAATCCCTAAAATATAAAGTCGATATTCATTATCTACACCGTTTTCCCACAGAAGGTCTTATCTATCCTTATGTGGCGTATTATTGAAAACTATTTCTCAGTGGTGTTCACGTCAAAATACTTTCGTCTCACGAGATGGTCATATGTTCAATTGATAAGAATACGTTCCAATGTCCGTACCTTCGGGACCGGCAGGTGCTTTTGTCGAGATTAACCTTCAAGGATGTTTGCCTGAGTCAATTATCTGTGTTCTAATCGCGATGTATTATATCGTCATCGAGCCGAGTGAATACTCAAGTCTAAGTAACAATTCTGTATCGCAGCATCATATACACTATGGAACCAAGCCTGTACATTGAATGATAATTTGTTTATTTTATCTTTCTCAGTGTATCAATAACACAATTACTCAGATATTAATAAGTCCAAGAGAACTCAATTTCATCGAAAGTCATAATTTTATATTACCTTTCTGTGTATGTCGCATTTTATGGAGGGCCCGAGTGGCCGAGTGGTCTAAAGCGCTCTCCGTTACGGATCACGGTCATCTCACCTCTGTCTGTACTGGTTCGAGTCTCGGACTCAACCAATGTGGGTATGTAAGAAAGCTTGCCGGTAGCTTCTCGTGGGTCGGTGGTTCTTTCCAGGGTTTTACCAGGTTCTTCATTAACCATTAATACTGGCCGCCATGTATAGCATATCGTGTGCTGAAAAATGGCGTTAAACCCAACAACAACAACAACAACAAAAGCATTTTATGGAAACAGAATGACAAGTGATTTCGCAATCGGAAAAAATATTCAGATGTGAAAACGGGGTGTCCGGCTTATTTAGTAGTGAAACATCTTAGGCACATATTTAAATTGAATATTAAATCGCAAGAATAAGATCATAACGTACCGTAAAACACAAAAGCCTAACGTACCGTAAAACACAAAAACCTAACGTACCGTAAAACACAAAAACCTAACGTACCGTAAAACACAAAAACCTTTCTCCTTGGTTGGTGCTCAATATCATGTGCCGTACCAAAAATAAGCAAGATATGTAAATGCATGAAGACACTCCAATGTTAAACAAACAGGGATTTAAAAAAGAGAAAAAATAAATCCCAATCCATAAGTGAACTTTAACATTAGGCCCCCGTCTTGTGCATTTGTTTAAAACGAGGACTTTGTCTCTTCGTATATGTGTAACAAGTTGGCTCAGCGTCGTATTTTTTCAGAATATGAGCCTTTCTGTCTATACAATAGTAGTTTTATTTTAGAAGGAATTAAAAAAATTCAAATGACTAAAGGACTATCATGTACGTCATTGTATGATCTATTAAAATATGTTGTAATAGAACTGTAAAATCTGTCGAAACGTCCTTTCGGAATGACGAATATCTGGTCATCTTCTGTCCACTCAGCATAGGGTGTCCAAAAAGTCTTAAGGCCTATACAATATAAACATAAATTACGTTACTTATAAAGAAACGTATATTCTCTATCCAACAAACACTCTATGATACCATAAAAAACAATCTTGAAAAAATATCTACTCCCTCCATAATCTTTTTTCCCTCCCATGTCTATTTTAACCAACCGCAAACTATTCACATAATTCGAAAAATGTTAAAAAAGTGGTATAATAAAACAAATTTAAATCATTAAAACTGTCATCCCTATAGTCCCTGACACGCGTTTGCCATGGTACATTATAAACAAAGTAAACATAATTAATTAAATCATAATTTTTGCAGATATCACTCTCGAATATTTATCATTAAACAACTGTCTATAGTGATATCTTGTGAGCAGCATCTGTTTTACATTTTGTATTACAAACCGTACAATACATGTATCATGTGTTGAAACAAGGATACTTAATTAATGTGCATATTAGCAATGAAATACTGGTAAATTATGTATATGCATGACGACCATCAAAGATTGTTTGAAATTTAAAGGAAAGGTGAGATATGCAAAATATAGTACTGATCACATTCTTGTGATATCTGAGCTAGCCTATGAGCTCATTCAATAACAGGGCAAGCTATTATATCGTACCACTGGAATAATATTACTCCCATTGGAAAATAAATCTCAGAAATTCGAAACACCAAATATCTACATGTGGACAAATAGCAATAAAGCTCTGTGTTTTATCGGGTACTGATACTGACAAATATTGTAGTCACATTCTTGGACGTATCGAGACCGAAACCATGATCAAAATATCTTTTTTTCTGTATTAAAAAATAAACGTTTTATGATATACTACTGAATTATTCTATCTTTAGATTGGAATATGTATTTTGTTTAGAACCCATATGCATGCTTCGATTTAATTGTACAAACATGGTAGCTAATATTATGTATGTGTCAAGGCCCTCTTTCACATGCGATTTGTCTTTCGCTTCTTCTCTAGGTGTAGATTTCATAGAGCCATGCTTCATATATGTGGTTTTTTTTATATCCTATTATGTTCTATTAGTGAAGAATATAACCACGTACAAAAGATCATAAACAGTGATTTGAAGATCACAGGGTTTACTATAAATCTTATAATAAACAGGTCATTATGCGTCAATTTACGTGCGACTTCCTTGAAAATAGCATCATTATTCTATAGAAGAGGATACTCGTACATCATTAGGGGAAACATAACAAAGGTCGGAGTGTTCCTAATAATGCATTATTCAGAACTTCAGAGAAATGAGCTTTCATTCTTCTACAGTTAATTACAGACGATATAAGGTATAACCCTTGAAAAACATGCATATGTGCAATGTAATTTCCATAGACAATTTCACTATGACTTCTTTAAAAATCCTTAATTTGAGAAAAACCAAATGCCTTGCTAGTTGATTATGCAGATGTTTTTCACTAATTTCGTCTTATGTTATGTATCCGTAATATTCTCAGTGATATCAATATCATATCAGTGATATCAACATCATATCAGTGATATCAATATCATATCAGTGATATCAACATCATATCTAAAATGTATGGCCGCTGCTTTTGAGGTTTGGTATCATTTGTCATATTATCAAAGCACAGAACACCTGACGTGATTTGTTCGTTAATCTGAATAGAAATAAATTCAACATAATGTTTCGTTCCTCGAATAATAAAATCCTTAGTTTTGTATAACTGACGCGCAGTTAGCTAAAGAGATTTTTATATTGTAGACTGTCAGGTTTACTTGCTTGACGTATCTAAATTTTTAGCATTGACAATGCTATTTCACAAAGGTTGGCAAGCAGGTATCTTGCCTAATCGCAGGGTGGATATGTCAATCGTTGTTTTATTAACCACATATGTTACCAAAACACAGCGTTGTCAAACATATATTAAGCTTTAATGCGATATGATATCTCCCCCGTTCTTCATAATCCATTGGTAGCTTGTGAGATATCGCATCTTAAGACATTCTAATGTATTCAGCCATTATTCTGCTCAAATCCACATCTAACCTTTTCTTCCTTAGATTAGTCAAACCTTGCCTTTCGACAGACAGTCAAGAACACAAACTACCTTGTTATATGGTCATAGTCTTTGTCAATCGTCTTTGTAAATATGCAACACGTTTTGTGATCAATATCCATCAGATTAGCGGATATACAATTATAACGTTGTCATTGGACATTATTTAGAACTGACAGTAGTCTAGCTGTTATCTGGAATATCATCTAAAATATAACTCTTTTATTTTATCACCATTCATATTTTGCTTCCAGTAGCTTCGTCATACATGAATGAAACATTTTTTTCTCAAGATCTTCATATCTAGGCTTCATTACCAATTTTTCAATTAAATATAGAATATATATATATATATATATATATATATATATATATATATATATATATATATATATATATATATATATATATATATATATATATATATATATATATATAGTTCTAACCGATTGTATGCACTTGGATCTACGACTTAATTGTATAAACAAAATATATGATCTCCGGACACCTGCCTGTTTTCATTCCGGCTGTTTCATTCGTGATCGGAAACTTTTTCCCCTCCTAGTTTCTTGGTCTTGAAACCTGTTTGCAGCGCATTTGTTATTTTTATGCGCTTCTTTCCTATAATTACTGTATTGTCGGATTTTAAACAATTTCAAAATACCACACAATTTAAACATAAACGTGCAAACTGTGTTTTAAAAAACTGCAGTAAGAAAGACCTATATAAATGTAATGTCTATAAGGACAGGTCATGAATAAAGTTTGGATATTGATTTTCCGAGCAATGGCTTAATCAGTATATGAATATAGTTTATGCATTCGAACTATTGTTAGGACTCTATGGTATTTAAGTACGTATCAGAAAAAAATGGAACTAACACATTTTGTAAAATGCAAAAAAACAATTTTTCCTAGAATGCCGAGTAAAAATCTAAAGTAAACTTACAGTATTGTGAATTAAATCTCAGATAGTGCTACAAGTTTTATCACAAGTTAAAACGTATACAATTACAACAGAATCAAGTGGTATTTCAACTAAGTTCCAAGTTCCAATATTGAATGTGTTGATGTGCATTGTTCTTGAACCTGGTAATGACATGGGCTGTGATGATAATCTCATTCTACAAGGGAAGGAAATATCAAACAAATATAAATACTAAATGAGATTGTATCTGATATTGAATTTGTTTATCAGAAAATTATAAGAGTAGTCATTAACGAAGCAGATAAAGATAAACAATTTTTACATAATCATTATTCGATAAAAGAATCAGATCATCAAACGTTTAATTTTCCTGGATATAACACAGATGAGTTTAAAACATTCCGTTAATGATATAATCGATGAAATATTTTCTAAAATATTTGCTGAGTGGATAATAAAACCACAGCAGGATAATATTCTCAGAAACAACAATGGACAGCACGGCGAAGGTCGTCATATTTCACCTGGAATTGTAAATATAACCTCAACGATCGCGGTCAATTTTGTATGTGACCTTATTGATGGCAGCTATCAAACAAAGAAATATCAAATTAGATGAAGCAGGGATATAACTTATATAATTTTAGACCGCACGTTCCGCCCGGATATCTGAATGTGCAAGAGCCGATCAATCAGGTTTACTTACAATGCCATAATCCGCTATTATCAATAATAAATTTCAAACTAACTGACCAGACAGGCCACTTACTTGACCTTCGTAAAGAGATTTTGAGTTTAAATTTATATGTGCGATCTAAAGAATTTTATCAAAAGACAACACATGCTTGAAATAGGAGAAGAAAAAATGCATAATAATCTCCCTCCTTGACTCAGGAAGACATTTTTTTTACTGACAAATCGACTAAAATTAGCGAAAAGAAAAAGACTAAAATCTGACATACTTTCACTTTCATTTTTCACGAAATGACCATAACTTTCATTTTCAGATATAATCTTTCTTAATTGTCTTAAAAGTGTTGATTGTCTTTTTTGCTTCGTATTCACGCGACAGTTCTATTCTATTTTTTCTATTGCGAGAGAGAGACACGCATTCCCCTACTTCAGTTTATTTTACTGTAGCTAAAGATTGAAACATATCCCCTTGAATTCGCTTTACAATTTTTTTATTATGATGGTAGTGTGTATCCCCTTTGAATTTACGTTCTTGTAATGTTTCAAAATCAAAAATTTTTTTTTTCAGGATTTAGTTCATCACATATATTTATGCCGTTATGTTTTAATTTTTTAATAGCAGTAACAATATCATTGATATTTTAGTAATTATTTATACAGTAAATAATATATCATTAAATAATATTTCTCAAGCATGGGATATAATACAATAGTGTGAAACGCAACCTCTAGATTACTGAAGAAAATATTTCACTTACCTCTGCTGTTTTGCACTTTAGTCCAGATTGAGATAGAAAAATGTTATGTCTTTTATATCCAGATGTTTCCAGTGAATCAGGCGATGAGTCATTTTGGGACTTATATGATGAATTATTTTGGGAATTCACATGATGAGTTTTTATTGGGAATTCACACGATTCAATGGAAACATCTGTATATAATAGACTAAGTGAAATATTTTCTTCAATGTGCCATGTAATTTATCACGTGGACATTTAAACTGTGTGATCGGGGAGGCTAAAATTATAAAGAAATTATTAATCAGTAACAATCGAGATAACTGCGAAATTGATCCACCGGAGAAAACTTAGCTTGATGGAGTTATATCTCTTCATTGTCCGTATCTAACACTATTGGAACATAGTAAAATGATATTCATTGTTCGTTCTTCTGCGAAAACGCTGATATTTGTATTTTATCTACAACAGATTGCACCGCGCGCGTGTTAATGCCGAAATATTTGTCAGGCGCGTTCATTGACTAAAGTATTATTTCTTTACTAGTTTCTGTATTTACAGATTTAGCTGCATTCCTTGCAACTGTTTTACATCTACCATTATTACCACGTGTAGAATTATCGCTCTGTGTGACAGATTGTAAGTTATCCAAAGAGTTATTTTTGTAATCTGAGTCAATATGATCGGTCACAAGACTAACAACTATACAAAAATAAATCACTTATGATCTAAATGTTATCATGAGTTAGATATTCTGAGTGGAGCAAATGGAGTTAGGATTTACAAGCTCATCCGTGGAATTTCAAGCCATATTTAAATTAAGATCTAATGACCTTTATAACCCGAATGAGTCATTCCAAACTGAACGTAATATTTCGTGCTATATCTTGCCACACTGCCATTTGCCTCAGAAGTATCTAACAAGTGGGTACAACGTTAACTAAGGCCGATATTTAAACACAACAATTTGTCTCTTCCATAACTGTAATGACGACAATGCAGCTTTTAATCATCATACATTTAATGTACTTGACGAATATCCGTTCGAACATTAGTCAAAGGAAAATGGGGCTAATTTACCCACAATATTGCGTTTAAATAAATGTAGGCTTGCAAAATGGTCCCGTCCATGTTCTTTGAAACCTATTTATGCAACTGACCCTCAGTAATACGTTTTCTTTTTTATCTAAATAAAATATCGTCATGAGATAGAAACCAGTCAGTACCTGGATTGAGGCGTTTAACTTTGCTCCTAATTTTGATATTGAATTAGGTGACTGTCAGTATAGTGCTCTATTGCATTCCAGATGGTTTAAATTCCAGTGAAGACTTATTTGAGACGATTCAATATTTATCTTGTCTTTAACAACGATTCTAGATGGAGGGATTTAGATTTTCTTTAATCATTATATTACAAGCTTGCTTCTGGAAAATAAATTACTGAATTAAACTTATTACTTATAGAAAGCATACGAAGGACCTCGATATGAAGAATGGTATTTCCACAATAACCACGTAAGAAGAATGTATTTTGTTAACCAAGCTTAACTGGCGGAAATATTTACATTTAGCATAAATGTAAACGAAATTAAGAAACATGCGATGAACAAAAGGACTCGAACATAAGATGAAGTCATTTATGCAGCTTTTAGTTGCTGGTAATAATAGTAACGTAATAGAATAAAGAACAACAAGAATACAACTAATGCTACTTCAAGTGTATTGAGGCATTGGTATAATTTGTCCAGGAACTACGTCCATTTCGTCAAAGCGTTTAAGACACTGGGTCTGTGGAACATTTGTTATTATTTTCAACATATGATTTTGTATTTTCCTCCATAACTCACAACACATGCAGCCCTAATGTTAATTTCTCATTGACACATAATGGCGCAAAATATTAGAAAATGGCCGCTTAACTTTATTTCTTTGCCGTTACTATTAAGGTCATGGAGGTTCTGAGAAAAGTAAAGATGATGCTAGGTCGGTTCAGATGAAGGATGTTAGGAGAGATTAGGCACACCATTGCATAGATCTAACTTATAAATCACGGATATTATAGTGTGGACAGGATACTATACTGACTGGAAAGGGTTTTATATTTTTAAAATATCTTATACAACCTTGCTCTTATATTTTACCCTGTGTGAACGAGATGGAATTTTTACTTTTAAATAGTTCAGCTGGCGAGGGACGTGAAATTATTGTGGGATTGGAGTGTTACTTTATGAAGAAAAAATAGGGAAACTATTTTGAAGGTACATCATTCAGGTTTATTTATAACATATTTAATTCAATTCCATAACCCTTCGTTTACATCCAAAGTGTGGCTTCAGTAAATGATCTCTCCAAATGGAGGCAGGAAAGTTTAGAGTGGGATAAGAGTTTATTGAGTCAATAACAGTGCCAGAAAGGTTATGGGACGTTGTTTCTTACAAGGGATTTCAGTTATATTTTATACTTATGTTAGTTCCTACCATGTGTGGTCAGAAGATGGGTCAGTGCTGATCCCTCCTGTTAAAGATAATTAAACAAATGGGAAATAAAAATAGTAGTTTCATAGTAATGGTATCGTAGGGTGATGGTGGACATAAAAAAGGGTATTGTTTTAAAATGGATTTAACTTTAGTTGTTTCTTTATCAATTGTATTATATCTTAACTTGTGCGGACATTATAGTAGTTTGTTCCAAATAAAGACTAAGGGATGGTACAGAACATTTTATTTTACATCCTACCCATTGACTTAGGTAACAGACAGGATTTTGTTTGCATACCAGGCCCCAGCAACGTGGAATGAATTGCCCACTGAACTTAGACATAAATACACTGTGATCACATTCAAGAGGGCTCTCAAAACTCACTTATTTCGACTGCAAGAACAAACTTAAAGACCTAATAATGTTCCCTATCTGAAATATTCTCAGCATGTTTTTTATTTTTTAATGTTTTTCTAATTCCATGGTGTTTGTTTTTGTAATAATATTATTATGTTTTTTATCTTATAGGTGTTGTCTAAAGTTGTAAAGTGTTTAGAGCTTCTAAAGATCAGGTGCTATACAAAGTCCTCATTATTATTATTATTATTATTGGTCAGTCCTAACAACAATTAAAAGACTACGTTTATTTGTATCTTTAAATTTCTTGTTATATGTCTGATACTGGCATGCGTTACAAACCTGTAATCATTTCAGTTGTAGAGCCACAAATCGCCACAAAATTAAATTTGCAACAACAATAGAACCAACCTGTTGCTGACAGATGTGTTTACAATCTGTGGAGAAAGGGAACAAAATACAACTTAATATTCGTTTTTTGTTATCTGGCAGACAACAGTCACAATACTTATTAGAAAAGAACCATCATGCTATAGTGATATATATATATATATATATATATATATATATATATATATATATATATATATATATATATATATATATTAACGTACACAAAGCGACGAAAACGTAGGAGACTATGTTCATTTTAGTTAAAGATCAAACAACTTCTCATTTGCTGACAAAACAGAACAAGAATTTTATACAACTGATAAACTCCTCATGTGCAATCTATGAACAAATGCGGCAAGTGTCTCGTCTGAGCCAAGCTGTGTACCATGTTTAACACGATAGTCCCTTTATTCCCGAAAGTTGCCAACTAAAGCAAAACTCATATATGTTATGTACGCGCTACTGTGTAAGGTATGAGTGTCATTTTTTTTTTCTTCTGAATTTTATTACACACGCTTTAAAGGGTGTTCATTAGCTTTATTTCGCTCCTTGTCCATCAAAATTATATTAAAGATGGTCGTATATATTTCTCAAGAAATCCTTGACGAAATATTCAATGATAGCGTGCGTCTCAACATGTATAGACGCAGTCTCCCACGCTGTAGTATCTGGTATAAACCGATTTCTGTCGCCGGCTACGCCTGATATTGGGAAGAGTTTGTACCACACACATATGCATATACACAACAAGGTTTTCGTTTATGAAAACCGGCAGGAAAAGTAACCGCATGCATTCCCAATTATATATATATATATTATTATATATATATATATATATATATATATATATATATATATATAGATATAGATATATATATATGTTATTTAATGTATATATATATATATATATATATATATATATATATATATATATATATATATATATATATATATATAACATATGTTATTTAGTGTTTTATATTTTAATTTGTATATGATAACTATTTTTCGATAGAAATGTCTTCGTTCATACACTTAACGACAGTGGCAACGCGGTTGTCAATTTAGGTTTAATTTCGGTAAAATGTATATTATTCTAAATTATAAATTTAAAGAAGTTTCTTATGTACCAGTAACATATAAAACGTACTTACAAAAATGTGTGTTACTCGTGTATCCCCTTCATAGCGGAATATCCTCACATGAGAAGGATTAAAATGCATACGACTTCTCGCTCACGCGACTCTACCTTAATTCTCCCTGCATCAATATCAAATTTACGACCCAATGTTTATGCCTGACTTATACTGCAAAAGTCAATTGCATTCAATAATTGTCGTATGAAGTTTTTTATGACCTTTATTGTGCGAATCACTCAAACATCACTATAGGATAAAGTTTTTTAAAACAATATTAGGAATATATTTTTAAAAATCAAAGTTAATTTTGTAATTTATATCAGCAAATGCCCCTACATGACCTTTGTGATTTGTACTACAAGCTAATTTTGCCTGTATTAATAGCAGTTGTATCAGTGTCCCAGTCTAACCGTTCAAAGACTCATCTACCAGCCCCCAAAGGAAAGATGGGTTCGGGAGGGGGATGAATGGGCATCACGTGAAATGAACAGCTAGATACGTGCATATACATCTCCATTTCAATCTCTGTTTTAAAATGTATGGGTTAAAATCGGAATGAATTGGAAGCATTAATATCTAAGTACGTCGACGGAGAGGACATTTCTTAATCACAGATCCTAGATTTATACATGGATATAGAAGTATACGAAAACAAATATACACAGCATGACATTTCATATTAAGCAGGCATTGTCTGTATGTGCGCGTAAATGTATATGCTGGAGACTTCGTACTATGAACGCTTTAATAATAAGAAGAATCATTTTGCAAATTGTTTCCTATCTGATTCACTTTGTCTTGGTTTATATTGAAAGCAAGTTCCCAAAATCAAATATAGACTATACGCACGTTTCATATTTAAGTTTCAATAGTTACTATCTGAAACTAAGCTATTTACTTCAAAGACATACCCAGTGTTAACACGAATAAAAGGAATATTTATTTAGCAAATCCTTCATGGAGAAAAACACTCTAATGATAAATCGAAATAGTTTAGTAAAACTATATTACACGAGAAGGAACCTTGCTGCATGAAAAAATATTGGAAACTACTGTAGCAGTTTGTACAACCTCTACTAATGTAAGCTTTCTGCAATTAACTGTGAGAAAAATGTTTTAAATTTGCAAATTTTTACATTTCGAGTAAAACGCAAATTATTCTTGGAATATATTTACAACAAAAATATTACCTTTAAACAATGATCTGTATATTCTCAATTTCTCAGGTGTCTTTCAATTTCGATACTTCTCTCGTGATGGTGAGCGTGCGATATAATCTAAAACTCTCAAGTCAACTGTTATAAACCTCTTCAACGGAAGTCCGTCATCGATCGATATCGACAAACGCACGTTTCTGATGTATTGTGATAGGTAATGTCTGTATTCCATCTGATCGTATACCCGCCTGTAACTTTAGTAACTTGAACTCAATCTGCTTCGACAGAAGGATGATATCACATCTGGTAAATGTTTTACTAGACTAAGTAAAACAAGAAACAACGCACTCGTTCTCTAACACTTTGTATTGATTCAGAGCGATAGCGGAAACGATTCACTTTAGTTGATTTTCCAACTCGTCTGCTCCTTGGTAACCGTATGTATTATGATATTCGTTTCAATCCCAATTCGGTTCAGAACCGATTTAATCTCAAATTCTTACCCGTAAAAGAAAACACCTGCATTATCCCCTTCCGTGGAAATGACATATAATGAGTAATTCACTGCTGTGGATTGATACTTCCCACCATTGATAGGTACCTACACTCGAGACACCAATTAGTTCACATCAGATCATCTGGAGCGCACAGAGCGCCTTTAATGGTGAAAGAAAGATATAAGTACCGAATCAGTTACCTCAAGTTGGTAACTTTAAATTGGATCTAAAATTTCAAAAAGCACTGGCTTTGTTTCTGTGCAACGATTATACATGCAGTTGAATTTTTGTATACATGGTTGTTAATGTCGTTTTTAATCGGGTATCATTGGTCGTTCGTCTCAAGCTCAGCTTTCGAAAAGACCTCGGGAATCAGCGAACATAGATACAAAAGTCATATATATGATCGCGATAGGGATTTACACGGTCAGGGTATAGGTTGGTGAAAGGCTCTTTGGAATTTTATAATATAATACATGACTGACAACTGTCAGTAGATATGTGGCACTAGAAGATTCTATTCTTTCTCCGTGAATTTATTTTGTGTCGTTAATTATTGTTCTGCGGCAAAAATCTTGATATTGACTCTTAATACATGATCTACACCATGAACTTCCATAACATTGTATGACGCTGATGTTTTTGTATGGGTTTTATAGTTGGCTACAATGGTATTAAATCTTTTAATAGCACATCATCAGCAATGAACCTAATGTAGGACGATGCAGAGATCTGACCTAATTGGATCTATAATAGGGACAAGCCAGAGAAATTTCATTTTGCATATGTGCAAAATGATGGATCTGTAATTTTGTGATGCCGATATTTTGGAAAGAGAATGCATTCCATGCACACAATCTAGAATGTACAGAAGTGTAAGGCTTCAAAATCTACAAGATCAAATGTAAAATTTCATTTTACATATGTGCAAAATGATGGATCTGTAATGTTGTGATGCAGATATTTTGGAAAGAGAATTCATTCCATGCAAACAATCTAGAATGTACAGAAAAGTGTATGGCTTCAAAATGTACAAGATCAATTTTCTAGACAGAAACATTAATGACAAACACCTATAACGATAGGTGAAGGCCAATCTAGTGCTGCCAGGGACGACGTTGTTGTCAGCTCCCGAACTGATTAGTCGTATGACAAAGAACAATTCCTATTCGATATTGCTTGAGTCGTTGATGAACATTACCGCACTTGTATCAGCATTCACCAACAGAGGTCGACGTAAAGCGCAATAGGCGTAGACTTTGTCACCGTAGTGCTACATTCTCATTGAATGTCTACGCGTTTTGTTTTTAGTGATATCATGATTACGGGAAGTGAACCTTGTATGTTCGCTTGGAAGACTATCCACCCATGAAGTTTCATACTCCTGTAGACCATAAATGAGCTACAAGGTTTAGATAATAACTATTTCTATTTCAGACTAACCTAGACCAAGCAAGACTCTTGCTGAAAATGTTGGTGAAAAAATGTTATATACCTTTATAGAGACATTATCTTACGGTGCGTCCCATGCATTCGGATCTCTGTAACAAGATCATCTAGTTCGGAACAGATTGCAATAAGGCACTATGAAATGTTAACGAAAATACGATGCTTATTTATAGATAATATAAATGTAGAATACCCTTCTAATAAACTCGTGCGCAAAAGATCAAACTATTGGATTGTTAACGAAATGATACGCAGCAATAACTGATATAAATAATACAATTCCTGACTGGAATTAATAGCAGTCTAAGCGAACACTGAACTGATATTTAAAGAAATTAAACACAAAAACGAAACAGAATGTGAATGTACTAACAAAATGATTCCACTCAAATAACGATAAAATGATAAATAATGACGAAATTTGCACTCAAAGAATGAGAAATGATTTTTGTACCATAATAAATCTTCCCTCAAATTGTAACAACCTGGATTCACTCAAAAAACGATAAAATGATTCACATAAATAATGACGACATTTTCACTCAAATAATGAGAAATGACTATTGTACAAGTAACAAGTTTTCCCTCAAATAGTGATACACGATATGTTTTCCCTCAGATAGTGATACACGATATGTTTTCACTCAAATAGTGATACACGATATGTTTTCCCTCAGAGAGTGATACACGATATGTTTTCACTCAGATAGTGATGAATAAAAAGTTTTCGGTCAAATAATGATAAATGATTGTAAAAAGTGGGACATGTATTTTGAAACTTCCAATTCATCATCACAATATATTTAAGCCCCAGTGCTCTGCCGGATGCTGAAGGAGCCACCACGAATGTTTCCGCTCCTCCTGGTCTACACAAGGACCAGTAGAACCTCTTGTTGCCTGCAGATCCTTTGGTCCCAAAGCCTGTGTCCGTCACCATGAGATAACCATTATCTTGTTCAGGCCAACGCCACCACCGACGGTAGCACATCGAGCATATACCAACCCAAATTAGCACCACGGCTATAACGACAACTTAATTACTGTGCAAACATAAAGACAGAGCTTAGTTATATCACTATGTTACGCTTTCACTTCTTTCAGATCTTCATTCCTTTTCGCAATTTAAAATATGTCTTAATTCATTGTAATATCTATGACTTGGTTATTTATATCATGTAATAACGTAGTCAAGTGGAGCTGACTATTGTATCAGAATCATTATCAGGATCGCTTTTCAAGGTTCATAAGTGAAACATTATCTGAGGAGAATCTTACAGAGCACTCAGTACCATTCTGTCGTTCTTTAAAACACGCATTATATATGTGAAAGGAATTGTTCTATTGAGTTACATATTGGTAAACTAGAAAAAGGAATATACTAAACCCAATAACATTGCATTATGATACAAACGTCAGAACTACTTAAAATATAGAATACATTTAAAAATGAAACAATTATATCCAAAGATACAAATAGGAATTTTTTTCACAATTCACATAGCTATTGTGTCGTAAAGGGGGCCGCTCACTCACAACTTTACATAAAGTAATGTTTGCCTCTAACATGAGTCTATATGAACACAGGCTATGATGCAATGCGCGGCTTGTGCGCCCAATGTATATTTTTTTCCCATTGTAAAAAGCATTTGCTCATTCAGGTTGGGTGAACCGAACTCACAAGTTCGAAATAATATACGATATAGATAAACCACCCCCAGGTAATGAGGTAAACATAAACAAATTCGAGTATATTCTATTTCAAATATTCAGAAACAAGAAATATACACAATTCCGTCACAATACTATTTAGAAAGTAAAAGTACACGAACTTGGAACGTTAAATTAACAGTGAACACTCTTTAAAAAGTAATGCAGGTTGTCCTGCTTTGAAAGAAGTACAGTGCATACACTTCTAAAAGAGTTTCTACTTTCTCGAAAATTAGTGTCTACTATAGTGTCAGAAATACTGCGCACTCTCAACTTGAAATTAGGATCGTTTAGTGTCTGGGATGTTCAACCATGAGTGAACTACACCCTGTCGTAGTCCTATACGTCTAGTATTGAAAGCATTCATATCTATTAACACGTATTGTGAAATATAAACGCATAAAAACGCTGGTATCAATGTATCAGTGTGTATCAATATCGAATATGACGCGTTATTAATATGCTGTTGTGTTGCAAATCCTACCCTTTATCCATGCCTTATTGAAACAAATCGTTTTTACTTTCTTATTGCGAGCAATGTTTCAAAATACACAATTTTATTGTGTTTTCCAGCTTGTATTTATTCATAGCGATATCAATAACTATTCACGCGTAGTTGATTTTCCAACTCTAACCCTGCGTTTCCGGGACAAATGTAAAGAATGTCTGCTTATTTTGTAAGTCAGATTTTTATATTGTATTGTGTCACTATTGTTGTGATTTGAAGCTTTAGTTTGAAATTAGGAGATCAATAATTATGGACAATTATATCTGGGATTTGTATTGAATATCCTTTTCCAAGTCCCTAGTTGACATACAACGAAACAAATAGCATTGCTATCCACACTAGTGCCAATTTGTTTGATATTCTACGTACAAACAAGAACATTCAACTACAGTCAAAATAAATCGAGCATAATAACAGGCACAGATGATATTAGATTACGGTCTTCACAATCAATCATTAATTGGTCGGGAAAGAAATTAAAATTGATGGACCATTTGCATTTGGAAATATTTGGTAAATGATGTAGATTTACGTCATACACTTGCACCAAATCGAAAAGAAGTGAGCACCATTTAATTACTAATGCTAATGAACATAAATCAAAAAGCAAAGAAGCCAGACCCTAAGTTCCAATGATAAAGTTTAATCCACAAGTGGAAACGATACGAGTCAAGTTTTACCTGAAGGGCATGCATGAATAATAGGTACTTACTAGAACTGGGTCGATAATGTTGATGGAAAACTTTGAAAGTACTTGAAAGAATAACGAAATAGCAAACTGTTTACAAATGCATTTTTAATATATGAAATATCACACGGACATACATATATATATATATATATATATATATATATATATATATATATATATATATATATATATATATATATGTCCTAACTAGACTGTCGGCATTTAAAAAACATCATGTCATTGCTATAGATAACGATAAACCGTTTCTAAAGTTTTACGCAAAGCTTATGATAAATCGTATACATAAGCTGTGTCAAGAGATTAAATTAAACACAATTACCATTCTATTAAAAAAAAACTGAAAATATTCATTGCAAAACATAACGTTCGCTGAAGTGTATTATTATTACCGTCTTTAAAATGAATGGTGGACATCATTAAGCAGAAAGTTTAAACCGAAACCCATATTTTACAGAATAAATACACTATATGTGCATTGAATAAAGATGGACTCTTGACGGTTGATGAGAAAAATATTTTTTTTCTTTAGGTTTTTCAGGTGTCATCTCACTGTATTCAATATTTCTTTAATTTTATTTGTTAGAAGCGCCATCGTAAGTGTGACAATGAGTTTAGATTTTAAGACTTTAACAGTAATGTCCATGTGATTGCATTGCACACATGTCGCTTAACAATTACTTCGATTTGATACATAGAACAGCCTTGCGCTATTAAAATGTACATTACATAATTAAAGGCTTTCTTCAGAACGCTCTCACGTGAATCTAAATTAGTTGTCAAACGTAAGATACTTATAGTATTCATCCTGTTCAGAATCAATCAAACAAATCAGTATTTTTTATAGGACGACTTCTAGAAACGGTACAGACAATCCTGTTGAAGAAATGTCCGAAGTTAAAGTCTTTTTTTTCTTTCATGAAACGGAAATCAAGTTACAATTATGTGATAAATGATAGAGAAGCAGGTGTACTTCAAAATATAACCACTAAGGTTTATTTGAACGGTATGCTTTATATTATCTCTTAATGCTGTCTAAAACCGAAGACCGGATAAAAGTCAAGGAAATGTAAGACACAAGAAACATATAAAATTAGTATGCTGACAATCTATCTAAGTATTTGAATACATTGTGTACGAATGTATGGTCTCATCTTGCTTTTACATTTTATGTAGCAGTCTTTTGCTCAGAAATTCCGTTGTTGCAGAGATTTATATCATTTTTTGCTCAGACATTGGTAGACCATTTCAAGCAGCAATAAGCATTCACTTCGGTAAGCAAACCTTTCCGCCCACCAAATCCGTCTTTATAGGATCCAACCTCTGATGGCATTATATATTCATCAGCTATAATTTTAGTCCGATAATATTTGTTATCGCGAAATTTTCAAAATCTTTTACGGATATGTCTTCTTTCCACAAATTGGATGCGAGTGTTTTGCCATTATCTTTTCCTGGTTGGAGCCCCACTAAAAGTCTGAATAGTTCTATGCATGCAGATTGATTTTTTAGGTATATTTCACATAAATTGCAAATGTAAGTTCCATGTTTCGTTTTCGTCTCTTCACTGGCAACTTCGTGGAGCATTTGTATACCTCGTGAAAGAGATTGAGCTTTGGAAGGTGTTCGACAGCCTTTCCGTGCTTTTAGGATCTATATATTATTGTTTCAGATAGTTGTCATTGTCGCTTTTCCTGGGTAGAGGTCTTTCCAGATACCTTCTCAGAATACAGCCGAACCGCATTGGAAGCTCAATATATATCGGCTACATTCATCTAGGCTCGTCGGTAACCAGAGCACAATCGTTCGTAAGGTTGAGCATCATCTTATTGATCTTTTACTTGTCAACCTCTTCAGAACCAAATACAAGATATTTTCAATATGCAACATTTTGCTGACTATTTTCAAGTTAAGATACCTATCTGACCTCATCCATGTGTAGACCCCGTAAAGAAACATACGCTCCTCTTCGACAGGTTTTCGCGTACCAGTGCCAGGTTACCAG
Organism: Sinohyriopsis cumingii; assembly: GCA_028554795.2. Classification (NCBI taxonomy): domain Eukaryota; kingdom Metazoa; phylum Mollusca; class Bivalvia; order Unionida; family Unionidae; genus Sinohyriopsis; species Sinohyriopsis cumingii. The sequence goes on from CM068828.1 coordinate 112,448, forward strand.
GAATCAATTGTCAATTTTTTATAGAGGCAAGAACCCTGTGAACACATGCAAGTGTGCTCTTTTTTTTTCTTCTTTTTTTTGGGGGACAAAAAGAACATACTTAGAGACATACTAACTTTCAATTACCTAATAGACCAGAGGTTTGAGGGCTTTTTCACAGTTCATAATTGTATTGAGGGCTTATATGCACCCCCAATATGGGTCTCATGGACGGTCTTTGCTCTTTATTAAGATTCACTATTTCTGTCTGCCACTTGTCCAGTTTTTTAATGTAAGCTGTTAGCTTAATAGGTTCTTGGCGAAAAACTTAAAAAATATTATTGCTGAGGAATCGCTAAGGTTCTTGTGTAGAATCATGTACAGGTTCTTGCATTGTTAGCAACAATGTTGAAGACTAATTCGTATGGACACTTAGCTGATCTTGTTACTAAACACATGTACATCTTTTTAACGCATTTTTTAAAACCAGTAGTGTGGAATAAGTAGCGAACTCTATTGACAGTATAGATGACAACATATCCTGTATAAATAAGAGCGTAGAATTGAATCGTTTCATAATTGTTTCGCTTCATAAGCTACAATGGTATTGATCTCCATCAGCGACCTACTAATAGATTTTAGTAAAGTGATCACCCAGTTCTGCTTCATAAATAAATGCATTGATCAACCTCTTCATAGGTCATGGAATTAATCTTATCTAGTGTTAAAGTAGCTCAGCTATTACAGCGAAACTTCTACACTTTAACAGATTTGATCAATTAGGTAATGCTCACCCGCGTGAGCAACCTCACGACGTTTATTCGACTTTAAAAATCCATGACAGTAGTGAAGTGGGGCGGTTTAGGCTCCAGGGGAATTAGCATTAAAAAACACCCTGGGGTAATCTAGCCTCAATGGGAAATTTAACATTACGGAAACCCCTGGGGTAATCTAGCCTCAAGGGAATTTAACATGGGAAAAAATCTTGGGCAAGTTGAGCCTCAAGGGGAATTTAACATGGGAAAAATCTTGGGCAAGCTGAGCCTCAAGGGAATTTAACATAGGCAAAAAAAAAAAAATATAAAAAAAAAATAAAAAGGGGTAGGCAATGAAAGTCAAGGTCTTTTCGAGAGATAGTAGTGGCCCTGAAAAGGGCCTTTGGTTTTATGTTAATATACCCTTAATATTATATCGTGGATAAACACCCATGTATCTATTTATAGCTATAATCAGCTTAAATTCCTATGAAATCTCACTATCTATTTATAGCTACAACTTGTGGGTTATTCCTTTGGAAAATCCCACTATCTTTTTATAGCCTCAGCTTGAGTGACGTTCCTGTTTATTAACTCTAATACATATGTATAGTTACAACCTGTGGAAATTCTCAAGTCCATATTTATAGTCTTAAAATTTCCAGCGTCATTGACGTCACTGTACTGAACACTAGGGGATATATGTCAACAGTGTTGCAAGTGGTTGACCTGAATACGCGCTACTGTAGGTAGGTAGGTAGAGTGTATTTGATAGGGATAAAGTGAGTTTTATAGGACCAATACATACATACACACACACACACACAACATACGCGGGTAGACATACGCACGCACACACAAACACACACACACACACACACACACACAGAGGGAAGAGGAAAAAACAAAACCAAACATACCATCCATACAAACGTACCCGAACGCATACAATCCCCAAATATACTATCCACACAACGTCGCTAACGCATACAAACCCAAAATATACTATCTACACGGAAGGGAGGGAAAACAAAACCAAATATACTATCCATACAAACGTACACAAACGCAAACAATCCCCAAATATACTATCCACACAACGTCGCTAACGCGTACAAACCCCAAATATACTATCCACACAACGTCGCTAACGCATACAAACCCAAAATATACTATCCACACGGAAGAGATGGAAAACAAAACCAAATATACTATCCATACAAACGTACCCGAACGCGTACAAACCCCAAATATACTATCCACACAACGTCGCTAAGGCGGACAAACTCCAAATATACTATCCACACTCAGGACGAAGAAGAAAAAAACAACCAAATATATGATCTACACAACGTACGCGAATACACACACAAACACACAGACACACGCACACACACACACACACACACACACACACACACACACACACACACACACACACACACACACAGAGGAAAGAGGAAAAAAACAAACCCCAAATATACTATCCACACAGAAGGGAGATAATACAAACCCCAAATATATTATCATACATTTAGAAGAGGAAGAATACAAATCCCATACCTACTATCCACACGGAGGTGAGATGTAAAAAAAAAAACCCCATATCTACAATCTACGCAGAGGGAAGAAGAAATAAATAACCCAATATACACTATCCTAAAAGAGGGAAGAGGAAAAAGCCATAATATACTAACCACACAGAGGGAAAAAGAAAACCATTATACACTATCCACACGGAGTGAAGAAATAACCCTTTATATATACTATCAACACACAACACTTTTCAGAATGTATTATTATAGGTTTCTTCTAGCGATCTCCACGGTTAAATTAAATGTTGATGTATTTTGCAATAAGACGGACACAATTTCCATGGGATCGCCCATGGTACGATTGTTCGTGCATTAGTATAATTTTTTTTAAATATTTTTTTTATATAAATTGCCTATAGGATAGACTCAGTAAAGCATGGCCATTCTCGTCACTGTGTGAATAGCTACTCAAGTCAATTCGAAGTGAACGCGGTAAGAAAATAAGCATAGCCAATGAAATGGATTACAACGGGTGAAGCATTGTTTTGTTCTAAGACTGTGTGGCATAATAATCCCTACGCTCTTGCGTTGCTACCATTACAGTGCAGACAGACTGGAATGTGAACTTACAAGCCCTTTTTGTGTATTATACCATTTCTTCTTACCACATCAAAATACTGAGCGTCACAGTATTGGTTCACGTTTTCAAGCTGACCATTTATTTTTTATATCTCATTTAAACATTTTAACATAAACACTCACACTTACATCGGTAGAGTCAGAACAGACGTGTTAGAGTATTGAGGGGCATGTTGTCTTCTTTTCCTTTTTTTCTTCAAACTAATAAATTTGGGGTTTGTATGAAGTAAAGAACCGAAAGTACAGTGAACCTCAAGGATGATGACCCAATCTGTCTGTCTATTGATGAGTGTATTTACTTAAGAAGAAATATGACCTCTAAAACACAAAGAGATACGGCAAGCATGATTAGAATGAACACAACGATGTTTTCCTTCACGCCCGTGTAATTTAGAGTTTAAATCGTCTTTGAAGACAAACTTGGTCTCCTTTTGTAGGGCTTGAAATAATAAAAAAAACTGGAAAATCTTAAGCACTTTGCTATAGATAATTTCATCAAGAGACTAAACAAAATAAATACCATTACAACAATAGAAAGCCTTAAATCTTCTATCAAAAAGAAATGCATCAAAAAATATTAAAGATTAACGATAACTAACCAATGAAACCGAATTTAACAAAGGCAATGACATGTGAAGAAATGCCTCTCACTTTGGAAAGGTAGGTGAATGTAATCTGTCATGTACTATCAACTTGAAAAGAATTATAAACAGAGAGAAACCTGAATTCAAAATTCAGTTGTTTTTTTTTTTTAAATTGTTTCGTTTCTTTTTTCTTTTTTTGGAACAAATCTAAGCACTAATATAGAGTGGAAAAGGGAAAATGCACATAAAAGCTTTGATATTTCTGAAAAAATGAGGGGATATTCCTAACGTTCATAACCGCCTATATATGCTTGGACTTCTCTGTGACTTATTCTCAAAACAAGATGTACATATTTCTGGTCATGCTGCAAGTGTGTGCGTGCTTTTGAAAATGGTAAAAATTGGATATACAATTTTCTCGTGATACTTATAAAGTGAAGAGTCCGTGCAAGTGTCAAAAGCCAAAGTCATATAAGTTTTGTATTTTGTACGGCTTGTAAAGATTTCCACTTTAGAAAATGTGAAGTATCACAAGTTATTATCACAAACAGAAGTGGAACATAGAGGCTTGCAAGAAAGAAAATAACCCAGACAGTTGGTGTCATCAAGAGTGCTAGAGACGGTACCCGAACTTGCTTGCTTGCTTACTTGAATTAAAGTGATTTTCGCCCCAATGGAGCATGTATCACTGGTTTAATCACGCACCGCGTGATTTTTAATTACTCCTGGGGAAGGAAAGAGAGCCTCATCCCCCAGGCTTTTATGTACTCACAGACTACTTTTAAATTTAGCCACTCAGGTGTAGGACTAACTAGTCCTTAACAACCTGACGGAAAGGCTTTAAACATGAGTGGGTATAGTCTCACCACACACTCATTTTTCTGTCCGAGCGTGGTAAAGGAGGCAAAAGGTGCTCAGCAAGACTGCCATGGATGTTAAGTACTCAACAAAACGCTAGCCCGTACTTATTTCAAATCAAGTCCCGTTTTTTGCTAATGGACAGTAAAAAGTACCAATAATGTGTTAACCACGTGTGCAATTAGTTCAAATCTAACGAGCCTGTTAAATTTCCTACTTCCTAACATATCTATCTAATATTAGTACTTAGTGTACATAAAAATAGCCATACTGATCTTATTTAAATTATTATGTCTAAGCGACATATACCAGTTTGGTTTTAAATGTTAAGCTTGTTGCGGTGTTCCAATGGGTCAAGTTTGTTTCGAGAATAGTTTAGTCAAGGAGGGATACCAAGCCAAATATGGTTCCCTATTTAATAAAAGGCAATCTTTTGTAGCCCTAAAAAAGTCTGTTTTTTCTGTTAGAAGGTAACACGTCTCTCTTTTGCCCTCACGATCTTTCCCGCACTCCTAGTCTCATGATTCTTGATATCAGGAAAAGCGTAGCCTTGATGGGCGGCAATGTAAGCAGCGGCTTCTACCAGTTGACTGAGGGGGTATCCAGTGTACGCTTGTCTGTAGAACTGGGGGAGAACTCTGACCCCAAATCCCCATTGAGAAGGTCTTGGTTTAAAGGTGTCTAGAGATTTGTAGGCAACGTATTGTAGGGCTCTTTCAAACTGCCCTGCTTTGTTGACGTCATACAATGCTTGATCTAGCATCATTTTGGTGTACCTCTCAACGAGGGTCAGCGTCCCCCTCCTCCTCCTCAACCGCCTGTATTTCCTCTTCTGGTTCTGATACTAATTCTTCAGTTGAGGTAGATAGTTTCAAATCCGCTGCTATGGTGTCTGTCGCTGCTATTGTTGTTGTGGTTGTTCTTTCAGCTGGGATTACCTGTATTATCGGAGTGAGAAAATAACATAGTGCCTCCGATAATTACATTTGAGTTTGCCATACCGTTTGTCTAACATATTTGGCCCTTTTATCTGCCACTACTCTTTCCGGGGCGGGTTGTTTGTTAGGTATAGTCGGCTGTTGACTAGATGTTATTTGTGTTCTCGAGGTGGGTGGAGTGCTAACTGGCTGGGTCTGCATTTCTTGCTCCCGCTGCTGTTGCGTATATTTCTTCCCTCCACACCGAGTTCTGGGCCTAATTCTTTTAATTTCGTTGTACCCGAACTTACATTATCCATATTATCACCAACAACAAAAACCGCACAGACCTAGAAGAAGCACTCACTCACTTTTTACAGAACATCACTATTTTAAAAAATTTGATAAGCGACGGAAACCAAGGACTTAGAGTCACACTTTCTAACCAAGATAAAGAAATCATGTGCTTACAGACCCACTTCTGTTTTTTTTTCTTCTAACTGACTAACATATCATAGACAATGGAATGTAATATCTTTTCGAGAGTATGGGGTAGCTCTGAAATTTTTTATTTTTTATTTTTTTGGGGAACTTGAAGCTATGAAGATGTCTTAGGTCATAAGATGACGGCCTCCTCTGACGACAGGCTTTCTCACAGGATAAAGTCTGCTTCTTCGGAAAGAGAAGAAGAACTCTTTGGTGTCGATACGACAGTCGACAAAGCCTCTGTCAGGTTCATGCTGCTGCTGATGTTGCTGCTCTCTCTGCTGTTTATGAAGTCTGTACTTCTCCATCTATGTTTCTTTCTCCTTCTTGATTTCCTCCTTGAAGAGAACTTCTTTCAGGTCTTCAGTGTCTTTCAACATTATAATATTGTCTATCTCTTCTGGTTTCAGTATCAGACTGTGTCTGACCCTATGCAAATTCACGTAGGCTTCGTTTAATTTAGCTAGTCTGGAGCACATCTTCGTAGGAGGATGAGTCGACAATGGATGGTTAGATTGGAAACTACCCCGTTTTTTAAAGTCAAAGCGCGGACGTGAAGGAAAACATCCCTACACGGTTTTCGAGTCGGAACGTTTAATGAGTGTCGTGAGAGAGATAGAGAGAAGTCAAAGAGCATGAATCAGGATACCTATAATTAAAAAAACCACAAAGGCATTTTTTTCTTCAAAACATAACATTTTTATTCAAAATTACTTAACACTAACAAACAACTATAACATTTTTAACAATGACCAAACAATATAACATCAAACATTTTTTTTCAAATACCAAACATTTTTTTTCAAGTAACACATTATTTTGGACAGGGCTGACAACGTTGTGAATGAAATTGTGATTTCCACTGCTGGAAGTCATTAGGCCATTGATGGACACTACGTTTTCTAGCTAGAGACAAAAGATAAGCATAATGGTAAAAAAAAAAACATCGATCTACTTTCTCATCGTTTCTAGAAGAATGACGATCAAAATAAGTCACTAAATGTTCTAAAGAATAGCCCCGACTACGATGATGCAGAAAATACACACAATATTGTCCACACATCAAGGAATCTGTGCCTTGTAATTTCACATTATTGAATCGGGTGGTCTGAGCATTTCTTCTCATAAAGTCAATGATATCGTCTTCCAAAGGAGGCAATCCATACGAATCGAAATATTCCACACATCCTTCTTGAGGAAAGTAGACGTCTACCAAGTGAGTTCCTGGGAGATGACTGTCGTCCGTGTTGATCACATAAGCTTGATGGTCTTGAGGTTTGCGATGAGGGAGTTCATCTTTAGAACAGACGACAGGAATCCAAGAAGCCGTGTACGAACTGTGGTTCAAAAGGTAATAAAGTTTCCAGGTATCCCTGTTTTGTGTGGTTTTTGTCTTCTTCTTCATAGGTAATGATAAGTGATCAATTCGATCCTGACTTTTTGCTTGAAAATGTCTGACAGATAACCGTTTCTTCGTTTCGTCTCCTCACTCTGATTCAGGTGAGCTTCGATACGATGGATCTCTTGAGTGGTCAATGGTGGACAAGAATGTTCACTCAAGTCTTTATACCACTGATGCAACACGACTTCGTCCGAGATGAGACTCCAAGCTTCGTCCAGATACTCGTCCAATTTTTCTTCTTGACTCAGCATCAGGCATTTATCGTGTTGAATTTGACTGGGATGATCGTTATGACATCCATAGCAATCTTTCTTGATCAATTCCTTAATCTTTTTCTGTCAAGACTATAGCATAACAGGAAACTAAATGTGCTTCTTGTTCTAGCCATCTAGACTTCATCATGATGACTTCTTCGTCTTTGTCTTGGGTTTCTCCTTCCTCAGGATCTTCACATTCCATGTCCAAAGAATCCCTACTATATAAACATTGATAAAAGTCTTCCATGACTTCTAATAGTCTAGAATGACTTCTCTCAAACTGTTGCTTTATATCGTATTGTCAAATTCAGCATACAGGATGACATTCACCGTATTATCTGCTTGTAGATTTTCTGCAAACTGAAGTTCCACACGCATCTGGCCGGATTTTTTAGGGTGAAAATGTCCCTCGTCGCTGTCCTGACTTGCAATTCGTTAGAGAACCGTTTTCGAAAATGGAGTTTCACTGTAACTTTCCCTTTGGAGAATGGAATATTTTGTCCCAGATCTCCTTTTATAGCAATGTTGACATTGTCTAAATACGACTTACTGACGGGCAAATAGTGAGGATGTACAAATTCACAGTGTACGTGATAGGTGTTTGCACCTTCCAGGTCATTACGGTTTCTGCGTTTGACAATGCCTTCGATGTCGTACACGTCGTCTTTTTTGGTGACACGACTTGATTTGAAATAAGTACGGGCTAGCGTTTTGGTGAGTACTTAACATCCATGGCGGTCTTGCTGAGCACCTTTTTCCTCCTTTACCACGCTCGGACAGAAAAATGAGTGTGTGGTGAGACTATACCCACTCATGTTTAAAGCCTTTCAGTCAGGTTGTTAAGGACTAGTTAGTCCTACACCTGAGTGGCTAAATTTAAAAGTAGTCTGTGAGTACATAAAAGCCTGGGGGATGAGGCTCTCTTTCCTTCCCCAGGAGTAATTAAAAATCACGCGGTGCGTGATTAAACCAGTGATACATGCTCCATTGGGGCGAAAATCACTTTAATTCAAGTAAGCAAGCAAGCAAGTTCGGGTACCGTCTCTAGCACTCTTGATGACACCAACTGTCTGGGTTATTTTCTTTCTTGCAAGCCTCTATGTTCCACTTCTGTTTGTGATAATAACTTGTGATACTTCACATTTTCTAAAGTGGAAATCTTTACAAGCCGTACAAAATACAAAACTTATATGATTTGGCTTTTGACACTTGCACGGACTCTTCACTTTATAAGTATCACGAGAAAATTGTATATCCCATTTTTACCATTTTCAAAAGCACGCACACACTTGCAGCATGACCAGAAATATGTACATCTTGTTTTGAGAATAAGTCACAGAGAAGTCCAAGCATATATAGGTGGTTATGAACGTTAGGAATATCCCCTCATTTTTTCAGAAATATCAAAGCTTTTATGTGCATTTTCCCTTTTCCGCTCTATATTAGTGCTTAGATTTGTTCCAAAAAAAGAAAAAAGAAACGAAACAATTTAAAAAAAAAACAACTGAACTTTGAATTCAAGTTTCTCTCTGTTTATAATTCTTTTCAAGTTGATAGTACATGACAGATTACATTCACCTACCTTTCCAAAGTGAGAGGCATTTCTTCACATGTCATTGCCTTTGTTAAATTCGGTTTCATTGGTTAGTTATCGTTAATCTTTAATTTTTTTTGATGCATTTCTTTTTGATAGAAGATTTAAGGCTTTCTATTGTTGTAATGGTATTTATTTTGTTTAGTCTCTTGATGAAATTATCTATAGCAAAGTGCTTAAGATTTTCCAGTTTTTTTATTATTTCAAGCCCTACAAAAGGAGACCAAGTTTGTCTTCAAAGACGATTTAAACTCTAAATTACACGGGCGTGAAGGAAAACATCGTTGTGTTCATTCTAATCATGATTGCCGTATCTCTTTGTGTTTTAGAGGTCATATTTCTTCTTAAGTAAATACACTCATCAATAGACAGACAGATTGGGTCATCATCCTTGAGGTTCACTGTACTTTCGGTTCTTTACTTCATACAAACCCCAAATTTATTAGTTTGAAGAAAAAAAGGAAAAGAAGACAACATGCCCCTCAATACTCTAACACGTCTGTTCTGACTCTACCGATGTAAGTGTGAGTGTTTATGTTAAAATGTTTAAATGAGATATAAAAAATAAATGGTCAGCTTGAAAACGTGAACCAATACTGTGACGCTCAGTATTTTGATGTGGTAAGAAGAAATGGTATAATACACAAAAAGGGCTTGTAAGTTCACATTCCAGTCTGTCTGCACTGTAATGGTAGCAACGCAAGAGCGTAGGGATTATTATGCCACACAGTCTTAGAACAAAACAATGCATCACCCGTTGTAATCCATTTCATTGGCTATGCTTATTTTCTTAACGCGTTCACTTCGAATTGACTTGAGTAGCTATTCACACAGTGACGAGAATGGCCATGCTTTACTGAGTCTATCCTATAGGCAATTTATATAAAAAAAATATTTAAAAAAAATTATACTAATGCACGAACAATCGTACCATGGGCGATCCCATGGAAATTGTGTCCGTCTTATTGCAAAATACATCAACATTTAATTTAACTGTGCAGATCGCTAAACAAACCTATAATAATACATTCTGAAAAGTGTTGTGTGACACGGATCGCCATTGTCGCTTGGTGTCTGCTTTCTTCTTCAAAAATAAATCGTTTCGTCTTGACTATAAAAATTTAATTTGACTAAGTTTTACGCACTACTTGAACTCATAAATTTACGTTGTAGGTGTAAGTCGTCGTTCTCAGTTTTCTGGAAGTTCGTTTTTGCGTTTCTCAGATGTGATACTATATTTTACGGACTGAACGAAATTTCTTTTGGCGTGAAGCAGGACTCGTGGTTTTGTGGCATAAGTGGAGAACATTGATTAAAGCTCAGTTATGTCGTCTTCGAAATCGCTGACACGGATTTGAGCTAACACTTCAGCTCTTGTGTGAGGCGACACGGCACGTCATTGCCTTTTACTTTCTCAATGAAATCGTTTCATCTTATTGCAAAATTACATTTGACTAGGTTCCATACGCAGCAGGTCCCAGTACATAGGGAGAGTGTCTTAGCGTCAGAGTATTCATTCCACTCTCAAACGATCAAGAAGATGGAAGAGTCAGCACAGATCGACCTGCTGGTCAAATATTTGCTAAAAGTCATACGAAAGCATAATTCACAGGTGAAAGTGGCAACAAAACTTACTTTTGGTCGTTGATTTGATGAGAGTCATACGAAAGTGTGTAAGTGCTGATGAAGTGTGCTATCTCTGCAAAGGTAAATGGGTATTTGTCTCCAGAATACCTGCTTCGTCTAAGAAAGAGAGACAAAAGTCAAGATACCTAATATCGCTGTCGGGAGAAAGGACACTGGGATTCAGAGTGCCCTAAGAGAAAAGATAAGAAACAGAAACAAAACAAAACAGAGAAGAGGGATTCAGAAGAAGAAGAATTTGAAGATGATGAAGAACTTTTGCCAGTAAAGACATGGAAATGGAAAAATTGACAATGTGAGCCGATGTGTTGGCCCTGATGTGAAATTTCATACTACCTCTCTAAAAGAGAATAGACCAGAAAGAAAACGTAAGTGTCTCTTAGTCTTGCCATTCTATAATAAGGATGGCGTGTTTTGTTTTTTACTCACACTTTATGAAATTGTGCTCTTTCACCTATCTCTATCCCTCTGGAACATGTTTTAGTTAGAATTGAACTGAAAAGTTGTTTTCCTTCAGGCACGCTCTTTAGGCATGCAAGTCGGTAAACAATAGTCAGTCTATTCATCCATCATTTTGTGTCTTGATGTTTCCTAAATCACACACTGATGCCATAAAATAACGGGCTAAATGGGTTTTGTAGTGTTGGGGGTGGGGGTGGGGTGTAGGTACTTGGCAGAGTTGCTCATTGCAGGTGAGGGCTTAGGTGCTTTCAAAAAACTTTTTTTTTTCACTCTGTGTTGATGGAATATAATGGGTTATTTTCTTCATTCTATGTCGATAGTATATATAAAGGGTTATTTCTTCACTCCGTGTGGATAGTGTATAATGGTTTCCTTTTCCCTGTGTGGTTAGCATATTATGGCTTTTTCCTCTTCCCTCTTTGAGGATAGTGTATATTGGGTTATTTATTTCTTCTTCCCTCTGCGTAGATTGTAGATATGGGGTTTATTTTTTTACATCTCACCTCCGTGTGGATAGTAGGTATGGGATTTGTATTCTTCCTCTTCCATGTGTAGATAGTATATTTGGGGTTTGTATTATCTCCCTTCTGTGTGGATAGTATATTTGGGGTTTATTTTTTCCTCTTCCCTCTGTGTGTGTGTGTGTGTGTGTGTGTGTGCGTGTGTTTGTGTGTGTGTGTGTATTCGCGTACGTTGTGTAGATCGTATATTTGTTTGCTTTTTTCTTCTTCCTCCCGAGTGTGGATAGTATATTTCGAGTTTGTCCGCATTAGCGACGTTGTGTGGATAGTATATTTTGGGTTTTTATGCGTTCGGGTACGTTTGTATGGATAGTATAGTTGGTTTTGCTTTCCATCCCTTCCGTGTGGATAGTATATTTTGGGTTTGTATGCGTTAGCGACGTTGTGTGGATAATATATTTGGGGTTTGTACGCGTTAGCGACGTTGTCTGGATAGTATATTTGGGGATTGTATGCGTTCGTGTACGTTTGTATGGATAGTATATTTGGTTTTGTTTTCCCTCCCTTCCGTGTGGATAGTATATTTGGGTTTGTATGCGTTAGCGACGTTGTGTGGATAGTATATTTGGGGATTGTATGCGTTCGGGTACGTTTGTATGGATAGCATGTTTGGTTTTGATTTTTTTCCTCTTCCCTGTGTGTGTGTGTGTGTGTGTGTGTGCGCGCGCGTATGTCTACGCGAGTACGTTGTGTGTGTGTGTGTGTGTGTATTGGTCTCTGTTTGTTCCTATAAAACTCACTTTATCCCTATCAAATACACTCTACCTACCTACCTACAGTAGGGCGTATTCAGGTCAGCCACTTGCAACACTGTTGACATTTATCCCCTAGTGTTCAGTACAGTGACGTCACTGAAACTCGAAATTGTATGACTGTAAATATGGACTTGGGGATTTCCACAGGTTGTAGCTATACATATGTATTAGAGTTCACAAACAGGAACGTCACTCAAGCTGAGGCTATAAAAAGATAGTGGGATTTTCCAAAGGAATAACCCACAAGTTGTAGCTATAAATAGATAGTGAGATTTCATAGGAATTTAAGCTGATTATAGCTATAAATAGATACATGGGTGTCTATCCACGATATAATATTAACGGTATATTAACATAAAATCAAAGGCCCTTTTCAGGGCCACTCCTATCTCTCGAAAAGACCTTGACTTTCATTGCCTACCCCTTTTCATTTCTTTTTATTTATTTTTTTGCCTATGTTAAATTCCCTTGAGGCTCAACTTGCCCAAGATTTTTTCCCATGTTAAATTCCCCTTGAGGCTCAACTTGCCCAAGATTTTTTCCCATGTTAAATTCCCTTTAGGCTAGATTACCCCACTTCACTACTCATGACACCAACGTATTGTCAGCTGAGAAATGACCCATACAGAAATCTTGGCATGTTTACTTGTAAAGGCCCATTTTGTAACTATATGTAGCTTTTGTCGCAACCCAAGAACTTCAGATATAAATTCACAGTTGTCCATGATAAATAGTGTGTTTCTATTTGTGTCTTTCTCATAACATGATAATAAGTTATGTCCAGTGTTTCTGATCATTCGGTTACATAGTTTGATATGCCTTTGTAGATTCCTATGCAAGACCTTTCTATCTAATTTTTAAGTTGTAATAGATAATGGATATTCTGTAGAAACTATTGAACGCACGTCTTTGCTTAAATCGAAGAAGGAAGGCATGTTTATTTCAAAATTAAAAAACGAATGGATACACTTAATAGACAAAACATCCAATGAATATTTTTTTGAACTGTCAGCATTAAAATGTAACAAAAAGTCTGGATTAAAAGTATAAAAAAGGATGTATAGAAATTATGCGCCAAAAGGTAGAATTAACTCCAAAGACAATACAATTGTGGAGTCGTTGAAAAAGATGTTATTCTTATGGAGAAATGATAATCATGACAGAACTACGGGTGACGAGCTAAGTCATATTCGATGATAGTATTCGTAAAGCGCTAGAAATTATCTCATGCGATCTTAATGCACTAGATAAACCGTTGAGGAAAGTTGGCCTTTGAGATTGTAGTTGCAAATAAAATGAGTAGGGTAATTAAACATTAAACACGCCTTAAAGCAAGAAAGTAATACAAAGTCAAAGAACATGAAATACGTATACCATGAGTTAACAAAGTAAATGTGTGGATTATTCAACACTGCATAATTGTATTACATATGTTGTAATCGATACAGCCATTTTAAAATGCGAGTACATATTATTGTTTTAACATTACATATGTTGCTGTTGTTTTTGTAGGGTTTAACGCCATTTATCAGTACACGATAGGCTATACATGGCGGCGAGTATAAATGGTGGAGGAAGAACCCGGGAAAACCCCGGAAAGAACCACCGACCCACGAGAAGCTACTGGCAAGCTTTCTCACATAACCACATTAGCCAAATCCGAGACTCGAACCCACGCAGGCACAGGTGAGATGGCAGTGATCCGTAACGGAGAGCTCTTTAGACCACTCGGCCACTCGGGGCTCCGACATTATCTTTCAACATGAGTAATTACGATTATCCGCAAGACAACCATTTTGTTCAGGCTAGCTAATCATGTTAAAAGTTTACACTAATGCATGCAATCATGAATATATCATTGAAATTGACAATACAATACGAAATATTTATTCCTTACGGTGATATTGCATTCAATTAAACATTAATCTCAAATAAACAGGTAAAGGCGAACGAACTAACAAGTTAATCAAACAAAGTTTTGACAACCACTATCATACCGTCATTTTGAATTCCAAATCTTATTATGACTTAATATCATGTTGTGACAGGTCAACAAATTTTTCAAGGATATGTTTTCCAGTCTTGCTCATTGCCTCGGTGCTTAACGATGTTTCAACATTTCCTAAATTAAACGCCCCACCAACCCATTGGATATGCACTGAATGCAACATTACCAGTTTTCCATTCGAGCATTAACATTGACAAAATGCGACTTTACATTGCAGAATCATAAATGTGTCTAACACAATTATAATGAATTCGCAATGAAAAACTAAAAACTGTTAGTGAATATGCTTCATTTACGAATATCTTAAATATTTTATAAGTTGAATTAATCGGTATTTATCAACATATGCAAGGTTAAAATACTGAAGCAATGAGAGTAAAGTGGCTTATTTAGAAACATGTGACGCAGCCGACCTGTTTTAATCCGGGCTTGCGAATCTGGTACGCCTTCATAAGGTTTGAACACAAGTTCAGTTATTGTGAACGGTTCGCGAGTTTGAAGACATATAACGTAATTTATCTTAAGTAAGAAAGATAAGGAAGAGCTTAATGTAATGAAGCAAAGGACACATTTATTTACTGATTCGTGTATTGCTGAGTACAGCAAATACATCAGAGAGGAATCATATTTGATGATCTTGTGCAATATTAATTATTAATAAAATATCATTATTATTGTTATGTTTATTAGTATTATTAGCAGTAGTAGTTATTGTTGTTGTTGTTTTTGTTATTGCTGTTGTTGTGGTAGTAATATAGTAGTGTAGTGGAATTAGTGTATTATGATTTAATCTATGAAAATGTTTATAATAAACAGATTATGATATTCGAGTGATCTTCTTTCGCAGAAACGTTATTAAAGCTGCAAACGTTAGAAATATCCCATTGAAAGTTCGGAATACATATTACTTTGTTCACAAGCTAAATTACGAAAATCAATTAATTCAACTTGTGAGGTTCTTATCAATTTACACATCTGCAATGTGCAGTGTTGAAAATGGTTAGTGCAAGTAATGTACGGGACATTTCATCCTCCAGTGTCCCAAAATTCGCCAACTGTAAAGTACCTGTCGGCTCCCTGTGCGATGAGAGTACAATAGGCAAACCAGCATGACAACCCAAAATAACGAAATTTTGTTTTCGTGTGTATGCATGTAATTGTGGTACGTGACAAGAAAATGGACAAGCCTACAGTAGTTTGATTGCTTCCGTGTCCTTTGTCATTACTAAAAGGAAATGGTTACCTGTTTAAATTTCATCCTTCAACAACCTTATCAAGACTGGTTGGAGCCGAACTATATAATTAATCACAAACATTAAAAAAACAAATTTTAATCAAACGTATATTGATACATCATGCCTCCTGCAAGAAATGGCACAGTATTACACCAACATCAAACATAGCAATTATGTGCATTCTCCAAAATGTAGCGAAACTAGCACGCACCCCAATTAAGTTTAATCAAGCCGTTACGTGTTGCATCTAGATCCGTTTAGTTTATTCCAGTACCCCCAACGATAATATGCATGCATCTACATTTAAATTATCTCTAAATAGGGGGAAATATGAATTATTAATTAAATTTAAACGATTCATTTGTTTACCTTCTCAATACCATGATACAAAACTTAACATGGTGGAATTCAAAACAATAATCGTAACTTTACTGGACCTTTCAAAAGCTTACATGTTTTCTGCTAATTTTTCTGCCACCATATTTCCTTAACATACACAGTTATACATGTTATGTATAAGCATATAATAAGAAAATTAAGGCTTTTTTTTATATATAGCCCAAGTATAGTTGGTACAATTTCCTATATCAAACGTGCTGAGGAAAGCTTTGATACTGATCTTGGTTACATTCATGTCGGATGATTAATAACCACGTGAAGTTTTAGCATTAGACTTCTGACTCACGAAAGAATTTATCAAACTGTTTTTCTCTGTACTAAATTAAGCTGTGATGAAGAGGCATGGATGCAGATGAAATCTATGATATATAACTGACCATTTAAACTTTTCAGAAGTCAATTAAAGGATTAGCGAAGAATAGTCTCATTGATAAGATATATTTCAATCGGTTTTATCTGGAATTTGGCTGAAATGATTATCTCTTGAAATAATTCTCCATACAGATGGCTCATTGAATGGCGGGAATTATCCAGTTTCACTCGTGCAACTTAATTCAACATAATAACGCCAAGTTACCACGTACGAGGAGTTTGTTTCGTATATAAATTAGTTTCATATGGTGTTCAGTATTTTTTAAATGTTTGGAGATTTTGACTTCTGAAGTTTGTATTAAAACTTACATGTTTAAGCTATACTAAATCATGCAGTGCTTCAGGGCGCATGTTCTTTTAAATGATTTGCATGAGTATATATAATGTGACTGATTTTCTTTTGTTGACTTTAATGATGCTGTCGGTGTGCACAACTTTGACTCATACGCATTGTTTTCGAACGGTTAGGCGTCGTGTAAGGTGTTTATGCTGATTTTCGATATAATAAAGATAACAAGATAACAAATCACAGTCATACGGTCATAGGTAACCGTATTTTTGGTTCTTGACTTTCTAATGATATGATATTCCAGAGGAACGCCGATGTCTTACAATAAATAGTAGGATGATGAAGGGCCAATCTTTTACCGTGAACGACATAAAAGGATCTTTGCCCTCTTTCGAACTTCTGCGTGTAATGTTAAATACAGGATTGGATTTATAAAATTGTTTAAGAAATGAGACTTTCTCATAAATAAAACACTGTACGCCGCACTTCGAGAATTTAGGTGATCCTGGTTGAATAAATGCCTACAAAATCCAAGAGTTATCGGCGGGAGCCATGATATGATGAAGATTAATGTGGCGAGAATTATGATAAAGGTCGGTCGCTTCATATCTTTTGGTCTAGATGAATTAGGTTTATTCAGTATGTCTGAAGTTTTTAATGAACTTTGTTTACCGGTGTACTTTTTTCTTTTCCCTTCAAGATAAATTCGTTTTTTATTTTCACTAATATCTGTAACAGATGAGGAGGCCATTACAGGGAGGAAGCCTTGCCGCCTGTTACGGCTGGATGCTTTGTTGGATCTTAGTGCACTTTCTTCAGCAGCAGGCAGAGGAGTCAACGCAGTATTATTCCTGGTTTTAGGTATCATAAACATCTGTATATTCATTGAGGTTGAGGCTTCGCCGCCTCTTTCTCTATGAGTGGGTGACACGCATGAAACAGCTACACCCACCTTAGCCGTCTTCATTGGGAAAATGTTCATCCTCCTACGACGAAGACCAACTTTCGTAACTCTGAATACTCGCCGTTGGCTCATGTACAGTTTCGTTAGCAATAGCGCATATGATGCAATCGAAATTATAAAAAGGGCCAAGAATAAAGTTGTTAGCCCTCCGAAAAAAACAGTCTTTGCAATTTCCTGACCAGGCGAAATAGTGCATGCATTATTCACAACATCCCATTTGAATATCACAGTAGGTAGTCCAAGTAATATTGCCAATGCTGTCAAAGTAAGTGAAACAACTAAACCACGTCTGATCGGCCGGTTTGTCTGGGAAATAGTAGTCCCGGAAACACATCGATATCTTTCAACGGACATCCCAGAAAATAATAATGCTTGTGCGCATTGACTAATGTAGTTAAAGAACATCTGATATCGACAAAGGTTAGGGAATTCAATTGTTTCCCGAATAGGTGTTTTCATAAGGATAGACAATAGTACTTCTGAAAGAAGACCAGTTATACCAAATATTGATATAAACAAAATATACCAGTCTGTATCATTTCTTGACTTGCTTGAACAAAGAATTATAAGTACTAATGTATTTCCAGGAATTCCAATTAAAAA
The DNA here is from genome assembly GCA_028554795.2 of Sinohyriopsis cumingii. NCBI lineage: Eukaryota > Metazoa > Mollusca > Bivalvia > Unionida > Unionidae > Sinohyriopsis > Sinohyriopsis cumingii. The sequence continues at coordinate 130,706 of CM068828.1, forward strand.
TGAAACGGATATGTATCCAATATATATCCAATTCTCATAATCCCACACAGAGGTAAGGGAATTTGGTTGCAGCATATCAGAACTGTTTGCACAAACGTTCCCCGTGCAATTAAAGTTAACTAATAAAGGAACATAAACATTTTCGTTCATTTCCGACAGCGATTATTTGCGATGATCCTTAAATATTGTGTTATGCATGGTCTTCTAAATACAATGGTTTTCGTAAGCACAACATGTCCTCAGTTGAAGCTGGTCCTGTGTACTTTTAAATCCATTATCTGTAAAAGCAAAATCGATTTGTTAAGTATGTGCTATTCGTTGCTTAGTTCAGGTGAAATAAATCTTGATTTTTCTAACTTTATTATGATATTGCATATAATACAGTTTTATTCCCGACCTCGCATTATTAAAAATATAACATCTTGCTTACACGTACATTTATAAAGATAACCCGAGAAAAATAGCACTTCTTGTACATAAACATGCTGAAACTTAGCTACTTAGGGTTTTCCTAGTCATTATTCTAGTAGTACCATTGCAATGATGATAAACATCATCATTTACTTTATCATCATAAACATGGCCACCGTCATCATTAACAAAATCGCTTAACAGCCGTTCGTCTTGGTGTCATACATAAAGTAATAAAAGAGAGCGGGTGAAGAAAAAAACAAACAGGTTTAGTAAAATTCAACAAGGTACTTATTTCCATAGAATAAACAGAGACAATTTGGAAATAACTTATAGCATTGCAAATTCAATCCCAAATAGTCCGAAAAGTTCAATCAAAAGTCGAAAAGTAAAGAGCATTCGGAATAAATTCCAGTTATGCTATAATTTGACTATTTGAACGTGCTGATAAAGGAATTACCTGGATTAGTCTTGATGTGTTAGTAGTCTTGATGTATCTAATGATATCATCCGATATATTTCTAAATGAATACATGTTAATTTCAAAATAGTGATTTTGTTCTAAAGTCAAAGAGCATTATGTGATTTTTATGTATGATTGAAATAAATAAACTACATCTAATTATCATAGGACACAGCTAGACGATTGATTCTAGTTTGGCTGTTAAGATAGGAATAAGGAATTTATGTTTACTTCTATCTAATATAAAAACAAGAGACACAAGATATGGACTAGGATTATGATCATCTTAAAATCAATTTCCATTCAAACTGCAAACAGGGTTCGTTTCCGGAATCTTCTAATGTCATAATCAAGTTCGTATCTAGAAAGTAAATCCAAGTAAACATGCTTATCCATAAACTATAACGATCTTAATATATAATCTACACAAATTTGGAAGGAATTATGTGGATTATACAAAAAGACAAATTCAGATAGGTTCAAAATCCTTCCACGCAATTATGGACAGAGTGTAATAAAACAATGAAAAACCAAATTTACAGAACAATTGTTAGTTAAGCCTAAGCCTGTATATTGGAGATAAACAAGATGGCCGTTATCGCTTGACCGGTTTGAAGCAGCTGTTCTGTTTTTTAGTGCCGTTTTCATGATATTTGTGCTTGTTGCCTGTTTTCATCTTCGTTATTGTGTTCATTATGTATTGGCTGTTAAATTTCTATGTTTCTTCCTCCCCTTGTTTTGGAAATGAGAACAATTAGACTTTTTCTCAGCTGTCTTGCTCCACTGTTTTTGAACAAACCGCCATCACGTGATACTCGCCAGTAAATTTTGTAATAACGGGAATGATTGATAACTGATGCAGATGTCTTACGAGGACATTCTTCGTATTTTACCAGTTTTATGGGAAAGCTCTGCTTAATTCAGTAAAAAAGGCGTGTCCTAGATGTATAATTTATGTCAAATATATATATATATATATATATATATATATATATATATATATATATATATATATATATATATATATATATATATATATAAAGAGAGTGATCCATAAATGAGAATTATATTGACTATCGTACATATGTGAAGTTTCTAAAGCGAGCTGAATAAATGATGTGTATTGCAAACGTATACAAGCTGATATGAAAATGATCAAGACATTTGTAGCTTTTCTTGATTTCATTTAAAAAAAAAGAAATTTCATTCCGACACGTGACAAATTGAAATTGTCCAAAGTCGGATGAAGCTACTTGAGTTGATGGTCCCGTACGTTGACCTTATAGTTTGAATGACTCCGTGAGAGGCTATTCTGCCAAACGATGTTTGTAAGGAAATCCACGTTGTCCTACATTTGGATCGAAATCCAAATAATGTGCAAAGGTGAAGGCGCAGATAACAATTACTGATATGAGTTCCTCTACATGTTTGTTTTTTAAATTTGTTTTTCTTCTGTTAAGTTTACAAAACATCTCTCACATAATAGGAACATACATTAAAATCAATATAATTTATAATATGTATTCAGGGCAATAACCTGTCATAAATCAATCGTTTGTTTGCGAAAATGATATCTAATATTGCTCATAGATATTGCCATTGGTAGGACTGAAGGCCTTATTATGTTTAATAAAAAGTATATCCTATTGTGTCTATAATAAGGGCAGCGCTAATGTGATAATACGGGGAAATCATATAATTTACACGGGATTTCAAAAGAATATATTTGACAGATTAGGGCAGCAAAACATGAAGCAAAACAGTTTCCATGAGCAGCGATAGAAAAGAACTTTTCAATATTTAAATTATTTTTCATAAATAAATATATGTAAAAAAGACATGAAATATTTCAGTTCGGTAGCTGTTGGCTACAAATATTGTTATAAACTCGTAATATTCCAACAACAAATACAACTTTATCTCCTACAATATACATGCTTTAGGCTCTGCTAGCATGTCTGAAGTTGATCATAACTCATTAGAGATATTAGGTATATTTGTACTTCGCTTGCTCAATTTCTAAATAAATAAAAATTTGCAAAACACATTTTGTAGAAACAAATTTTTGGTAATCAATAATTAAACTTATAATTGCTTTCTTTTTGCATTATGTGCTTGATTTTATGCATGAAACATTATTGGAATAAACATGGAGCAGTAATGACTGGAGGATTAATCGCAAATATATTTACCTCTTTGGCGAGTGTTAGATTGAGACTATATACAGAGGGCTTTAATTTCGAGAATATTTGCATTTATAAGTAGGAATAAACTTCCTGGTATTCATCAGCCATTTTTGTACTCTTTGCACCAACCACCTTATATGCCACTCAAACGTTTGTACATTTGCTCTGTCAAATGTATACTAACTGTAAAATGTGGTAGTACAAAGGACAAAGGAGAAGAGAATATATATCCAAGAGACGATAGCCCAAGGAAAAGCATAGCAACTTATACGTATGTTATATCTGAATGTTTGGAGATTTGCTTTTTCAAAAGAATACTGTTTGTACTGATTTGATAGAAATAAATACTCAAAACATTTTGCACACACAGATATGTGCTAGCTTAAATGTTATGTATATCTGCATTTGTACTTGGTCTTTGACAAAACAGTAAGTTAATGCTGGACCTGATTAGTAATGTTTATTTTGTAAGTATCATAAAACGTAACTAATATTTGTATTTGATTGTGGATTATATATTCAGATCAGGGGCCCCGAGTGGCCGAGTGGTCTAAAGCGCTCACCGTTCCGGATCACTGCCATCTCACCTCTGTCTGCGTGGGTTCGAGTCCAAGGCTCGGCTAGCATAGGTACGTGGGAAGGCCTGCCAGTAGCTTCTCGTGAGTCGGTGGTTTTTCCCTGGGTTTTACAGGGTTCTTCCTCCACCAGTTATACTGGCCGCCATGTATAGCCTATCTTGTGCTGAAAAATGGCGTTGAACCCTAGAACAACAACAACATATATTCAGATCCTTATTAACTACAAATATTTTTTATTCAGTTTTATGTAAAGATACAGTTTTGATTCTAGTCTTAGAAGGCTCCAGAAAATACAAATCCCAGCAATTAGAGTATTTCCTGAAAATGATAATTTCAATCTAGGTCAAGAAGTTGGGTAAATAAACTGGTTTAGACTAAAATTATTCATTCTCGCATTAATATCTGAAGCAGAATTAGTCGTATTAGTGCGTTCGGGATTTTAGTTTAGATGAATTTCTTTATTCTATATATTATTCATTGCAATTACAAAATATTCAATAATATTCTTCTTCTACAACATTAATTTGGAATTATAGTGAACTCAGACAAGAATATTTTGGATTATATTATTGCAATACATCAAAAGACTGTACACACATTGCGGTTATTCCAGGCCACTGGCATATGTGCAGTGTTTGAGACTAAAGACACATCCACACGTTCCATATTGGAATATATTTATCTTTTGGGAATACCACCGGTATTACATTTATGCGTCTACATACATTTGGACTTGTAACATATCTGTTAGGACTATCTTGGGATATAAGATTGAATTCACAAGTTTTGCTTATTTTTCATGTTTTATTTTGCATTCTTGAAATTTGATTTATTTGTTGTATTGTATTCACTTATTATTTAATCGCTCTACTATACACATATGTAGTTATATAGTAATTTTCCAGAGGAGGAGATAAATCATACAAACTTTTTCCAATCTGCGTTTCTTACAGTGTTCTATGGCATACACTCACACCGCCAATACCTCACCAACCGTGTCTACTTATAATTCCGTCATTTTCCTCTAAAGAATTAGTTTCCGTTTACATGTCACGGTCTGCATCAGATACGTCAGTGTCCAGCAACTCAGTCAGACAGACAAGTGAAAGGGGCTCGACTCGTGAAAAGGAATGTTATCGTTATCCCATCCCCCAACTTGATTTTATTCTCACCTCAGACAATAGACGAATTAAAGTTTAGGCTGTGTACGTACCCTCGCCTTTGGAGCTAACTTTCACTCGATTAACAATTGCGTTTACTAGAATTTGAAAAGTTTCAGCATGAAATTGAAAACTCAGGTGAAAATTCATCAAACAGGTGATAAACGGATCCCTGCCAAACTTATATAAGGAGGTGTGTTGTGATTGGAATATTATATTAATCACGTATTTGGAAAGAACAATTCCACCACATAAACGTTGAGTATTTTCATGGTGCTCAGATACCAGCCCTGACACTTTTAACCAACAAGTCTTCGTCACAAATAAATGTCATACCTGCAATTGTAGACGTAATGATATACTCTTATCAAGATTGTAACTGTGGAGTATCAGAGACATCAATCTGTTTTGACAAAGCATTCTAATGCAAAATCTCTTTTCAGGTTTATTTGCTCGGGCATAGCATCTTCCAAATCCTAAATTATTTTAGCTACAAAAATGTATTTTTCCCTAAGACGCAAAGATTAATATTATACGCTGAACATAACAGACTCTCTGGCAGGGGACAGTCAGCCATGTTACACTAGAACGGACTCGTAACAGTAGAATAGACTCTCTGGCATGGGACAGTCAGCAATGTAACACTAGAACATACTCTCTGGCAGGGGACAGTCAGCAATTGTAACACATTCAATATCTTTGCAATCTTTGATCGGAAATAAAGGATTCAATTTTCTAAACGTTACGTTCCGATCTTACCTGAGCATAGCTTGATTTCAATTTTATAAACAAAATATAATATCATAGTTATTTTTATGACAATATGAAATATTGTTTAAAAAGGTAAAATTTTATATCACATATTTGTTAGCTCAGAAACTGAATACGAATTGCTGGCAGCCTACGTATGTGTCGCGAGACAGCAGTAATTGCATTTCTGATATTAGAAGAACGTTTGCCTAACATGTTAATGCATATTTCAAATATTTCATAATCAGGCATTTATGCTTTTAAACATGCATAATACTAACATTTGCTTGTTCTAGAGAAAGCAGATAAGGGATAGATATGATCTAGGTGACATTTTAAAAAGGTAGTACATTTTTGCAACCGGTCAACAATTAAACGATTTCTAATATTACCAGCCTTAATGAAAATCCAATTTACAGTAATACTTTGTTGGAAATCAGAGGTGAACTTTAAAAGTTGCCAGGAAGCTTTACTTGTACCTGATTCCGAGTTAAGGAAAATATATTATCTCCTTACATCAATGTAAACATTTGTGGAAAACTGGATTGTGCCGGATGCTGTCCAAGGCATTTCCATTAGAGAAAGTGTGCGCTTGTGTGTCTAACAATTTATGAGGGATTTAACATTGACGAAAGAGATACAATGCATGTCGTTATTCTTTTTCATGGTAACTGCATCATTTTCTTCATAAAAACAATTTTCATCCACAGTATGCATTTTGTACAATTTCATATTTACAAATACGGTGCCCAAGACGAATTTTCAGTTACGAAAAAGACTTTCACGACGCCTGATCATTGATATTCACCATAAATGTTATGAAATTGGAGAATTTATGATAATTTAATCTAAGAATAAACGTCTACTTCAAAGTGCTACCAATGGTTCGTTCTCTGTTCATTTCAATATACATTCGGCCACCGCATCGCATCAGAACAAGTTAAACGGGCTTTAAGGGATTTTCAGCAATATTTGTATGAACAGTTTGGAAAATGCAATTTGGTTGCAGTTTTTAACGCATTGAAAACACAGGGCATTTAGAGTGATCCAAGCTAACAAGCATAGAAACGTAGATCCTTAGAGCCTGACCGTTATGTATATTAGCTATGTAAGCTTTTGAATGATATAGATGTAGTAGAAAGCTAAAACGTGACATAAATTATAAAATTTAACTAGTTCACATGAGACAACAAAAGTCAGACCTAGGTAGAATATCATTCAGCTTCTGAAAGCAGAATGTAGGAGAAACTGAAACAAATAGGAATATTTGTCTGATTGCTAAAATCACAATTTGGGTGTGATAGCATGCTTGGCCATCAGTGTGAAATCTACTGGTCTCAAAAGAATAGACGAAAATATGAATTATTCTATATCAATCGTTTAAGAGCTGAAAATAATTTTTGAAATTATATTAGCGGAACCCCTACTGTGTACCCATATCGGCATGTTATTAATAAAGCTGCAATCTAATTTTGTCTGTATTAAACATTGTGCCAACCGATAATAAGCTGTCAGTAATCAAAATAATAAATTATGCTTTACGTCATAAAGATTATAATCCGGAATGATGTTTATGTTTATTTAATTTTTAGATCCTTAAATCCGATACTATTTTGTTACATTGTTACAGACTCCGTTATTTACGTGGAATTCCAGCTTTCCTGATATAATTCATATTTTCCTGTTTACTGTGGATTCAATCGATGCTGCTCTTTTCTCATTCTAATAACTACAATTGACACAATTTATATGTATTTTTATGGGCGGATTTTCGACTTTATTTCTTATACAGACGCATATATACTGATCACATAATTCCAAGAGTACATCAGTATGTATAAGTTTTATTTACTATTAAAGCAAGAACTACCCCGCTATAATGAACTCGTTTAATATCTTGTATTGTAATGAGTACAAGCCCTGTCCATAATAGAAACTATGTTTCACGAAGATATTGTTCAGTTTTACATGACAGAAGGTTTCGAGTCATATGCTGAAAAGAGATTATAATGTTATTCTAAGTAGCTATCTATGGTCTACGTTATTACCACTCATCCGCGCGAGGGCTGTACAATACTGATGCAAAACGACGAGCGTTTAATATCTCGTCATTTATCCGAAGCCTACATAATGACATGTTCACATTTTAATAAGCCTGCACAAACAATCTGACACAAAGATCGAATAACAAGTGAATATTAACTATTCGCTCAATGATGCAGTTCTGGTTTTATTTATTTTTTACGTGAATGTGTAATAATACCATCCATAAATAGCTGTGCATTGGTGCTGCTTAATAATGCAGTAGGCAGTTTTATTGTTGATACAGTAATTTATAATGGGCGCGGTTTAGCTAGTGGCTGAAAAGTGCGCGGGAAAATGCAGTATGTTTTAGTTCTTGGCTTTCTTTAAGTTTTTGTTTTGTTGCATTGCGTTAAATATGAACTTATTTCAATTTAAAAATAGTATTTTACTGTATATTGTATATTGTTCATTGATTTCACTCGAAGAATCTGTTTTGTGACATTGTAACATGTTGGCTCTTTAGCAGGTTAATTCTTTAAGATGAAAACATGGTAATATTTTTTCAGGGAAATATTATAGACTTTCTGTAGTTTGCTGACCATCCAACTGAAATAAATGTTAAAGTAGAGCTCCAGTTAACAATCAACACTAATTTCGGAATGACGAACATTCAGTCAGTTACACACCGATCAGCATAAAAGAAAAAATCTAGCTGTCCGCAGGTAATGTTTATCCAATCGCCTCCTACCAAATTTGAACAAACAGAGAATACTGTGATCCTCCATATCATAAACTGAGCAATGATTAATGTGATCCCATATCATGCAACCATACGATAGGTTCATAACATAGATATTATATGTATCTTCCTTGATAGTAGATAACAACAGTCTATAGGATAGAGGGTGTAGTTTGAACATTGCATTTCCTATTTGAAACTGTATAGTTCCTTAATGTTAAAAAGAATTACATTTTAAAATAACATTTCTTATTACGAGTCATAGAGACCCAAACGTTAAGTCTACGCGCATTTGTAACAATACGTTTCAAGCTAGAGATCCGTGAAGCCGATAATGTGAAACCTATTTACATTTTTAAATATTAGAGGTCACTGAGATATATAATCATAAAATGCAGCCTGAATGTCCGATTCATGGATTTTAATATTACTAGTGCTGCAATAACTTCATATATTACGTACTGACTGGAATTAGACTGTTCTCGTATCAATTTACTAGGCTTTTTGTATCCTGCTTATTGATTATAGTACTATTGATACATTTCCAATAAAGTGTTTGGACTGTATGATAGCACAATAATCAAAAGCATATCTCTAGTGTACATATACAAGGAAAATAAAATGAGAAAATTTTGAACGTCGATTCCATTATGTTTAGCGAGAACTGTCCAATATACATGGTATAAGGTTTTCTTTAGTCGGAACAGATTTATCTACATCGGACAATGATACCAATTCCAGTGGTTGATGTGACACGTCTAGAATAATAGTATAATCGAGAATTCAAAACCCACGCTCTGATATGTACGAATGCAAAGACGATTTCTTAGGGATGCTATTTTTCATGTGTAATGTGTTCTTAAAATTTAATTATAATTCTTATTCATGGGAAAATAGATCATTAATATATATGTATTACTTGATTTCAAGTCATATGCATGGATAAATATCCACATTTGTTATGAGATGTCACTCTCTGAGACACCCGCCTGCTTCCATTAAAGATCCTGGCTCTTCAATAAACATGTGATACAATACAATGAGTTTGACGATCTTTGTTTATAGTTGTGTCGTAGAGTGGTGTCCGATATAGACAAATATTGTTTTATAGTGTCGAAGATAGGTTTTGTTTTAAGGGATTCCAGTTTTATCGTATATAGTTCATATGATATATTACCATGTGTGATCGGTAGATGAAGCAAAGTGCTGGTTCCTCCAGGTGAACTTGGTTAAGTTATAGGGGACGAATTTATGATTGTTTAATGATGTATATTAATGTAATACTTGAGATATGGCAGATAATAAGGGATCTGAAGTATATTATAATTTACAAAATTTCATTTATATCTTGCTTTGTGTGAAAGAGATGACGGAGATATTATTGAACGAAGATTGGTTTTCCTCGCTGTTTGTTCTTGGAATCATAGAGTGCTATTGAGCATAGATTTATAATGTTCATGTATTATTAAATTAATTCAGTTGTTTTGCACGTTCGTTTCAACACTACTCTGTAGAATCAGTAATTGACCATTGGTCATTCCAGAAGGCATTTAAAATAGTACTTTTTTGTGATTATATTTAATGTTATATGCCTGAGAACATGATACATGTCAAACATGCATTCATTTCAGTTCGACGTCAGAACGAACGCCAGCATATTACAGTTTAAACCAAACTTAAACAAACTTGTTATATACAAAAATATATATCATACTCTGGGATAAAATAAACATAAAACTACTATATATATATTTTAAGTAGAGGGCAGGTACAATTCACACCTATATTCAAACCAGAACCATCATGCTAATTGACTTCAGACACGCTCATTATATAAAAAGATTACAAGATACTCAATTTAGTTAGAGAACAAAAGAACCTTATATTTCCTGATAAAACAGAACAAGCATATTACACGCTGATACACAAACTCTTCATGTGAAACTCTTAAATAACGTTGCGACCTAATGCTATATTTCACATATGCCCTATAAAATTGTTTACCGTGATGAATATTAGGGTTACCTTAAATTCCTAAGTTGACCCACTAAAATAATTCCTTGTCTCTATTAACGGCAGACATACCAGTGTCCCAAGGTATCAGTCAAGGGCTCATCTGCCAGCCCCAAAAGAAAGGATGGAACAAGGTTCTTTGAATGTGCATTAGCTGCATGGGAGCAAGTTCTCTTGCAGATCAGCAGTTAACAGTTAGCTGCATGCATATTCCACGCTATGTCTATCAGTATTTCAAACTGTAAGGCATTAAAACCAAATTAATTATGAAACGTCTCAAGTAAATAAATGAGAACAAAAGAGAAACATACGTTCTAATCTCATATACCAAATGTTATGCGTGGATGTAAAATAGAGGATACACATTACGGATTTTTTTAATGTATTTTCTACAAGCAATGATCTGAGCCTCAGCTCATCGATTTCAAGAAATACTAAGAGCAAAGAAAGAGTACATGCAATATTCCAATTGCAAATCATTCAACATGATACACAGTTTAAATTAATTATAAATTCAAATAGTCCAATATAATTACAATTATTTGCTTGAGAAAAAATCCTTTGCTGCATCAGGCGACCATTGAAATATACCTCAGCTGCAACAGCTTCTATTAATGTAAACTTTCGCCTTAAGTGTGATAACACATGAGTTAGACGTGCAAATATCGACATTGAATTATTATGTCAGAAAAGCAATTGAAATTATTTTTGTAATACGTTGATACAATTTACCTTAACTGAGTGATCTGTTTATCCTCAATTTGCAGTGCCAAGTGCCTACCAATTCCTTAATTTTCTCCTGCTGGTTGGTCTGCAATGAGAGCTTAGACTCTTCAGACAATTATACCGCCTCAACAGAAGCTTGGTATTGATCCAGTTATATATACGCAGTTTTGAGGATTTCGTTGTGATAGGTCGTGCCCGTTGTTCCATATATACTTAAGTCCTCTTCTTACTGTTGTAACTTGAACGTATCCTACACCGATTGAGGGATGGTGTCACATATGGCATATAATTTACTAGACAAGGCAGATTTAAACCTGCCCTCATGCTCTAAGACATCGTATTCCTTCTGAACGATAAAAATAACGATCCACGTCAGGAAAATTTTCCAACTTGTCTACTCCACGTTTGCTAGTCATTTTAAAAACGGTTCAGAATCTAATTAATCTTACATGTTTATCTACTAAGTACATGAATGTCTTCTTCCTCAGAAATAGTACCGAGCGATTTGTAACAAGTTTTACTTTTGATATAATGATAGAAAATACTTAAATTTTAATCCATTTTACATAAGTTGATCGGCAAAATGATTAAATAATGCAGCTTACTGAATCAGCGCCTACATTTCATCTAAAATAATATTAAAATCGTTTTCATTGTTTTATGCAACAAACACAATCGCAAGTGCTGTTTGACTTTGAATTAATGTTGCTGTTGTCTTTTCTTCTGTTATCAATGTTCATTTGTCTAGAGTTATGGCTTTCAAAGACCTTCGGGATTCGGCGATCGTTGATACGAGAGAATATATGTATGATCTCGATGATGACTGACACAGCCCGGCTATGGGTCGGTATGAGTGAACTTGAAATTTTAAATTAATATTACATGACTAACAGCTGTTGGCAGCTATTTGCAACTAGGAGATCCTCCCCTTTTCTCACAGACCTTTTCTTAGTATCATTAATTATTCTTTCCTGCCAAAATCTTTATTGCGATTCCAATCGTATGACCTGAGCCGTATACTTGTTTAAAGTGTATGATTGTGTGGGTCATCTATTTGCTTACGATTGTATTCGAACATTTAATAACATAGTAGATGCCACGGGTGGCAAAATGTTCTAAAATGCTCGCCTTTACCGATCAATTCCATCTTACCGATATCATTGTGGGTTCGAGTCTCAGATTCGGCCAACGTGGGTATGAGGGAAAGTTTTCCTGTAGATTCCGTTGGGTTCTTGGAAGGTTTTGCGTCTTTTTCCTTAACCAATACATACTCTCCGCCATGCATTGATTAGCATGTGCTACAAATGTTTTAAACCCCCAAGAAGAACATTATAGCAACAATAAACCTAATGTAGAACGATGCAGAAAATGTATTTACTATGTTCGGTCTATGATATGGACAAGTCCGGGAAACTTCAGTTTTGATATGATATGGACAAGTCCGAGAAAATTCAGTTTAGATGTGATATGGACAAGTCCGGGAAACTTCAGTTTAGATGTGATATGGACAAGTCCGGGAAACTTCAGTTTACATGTGATATGGACAAGTCCGGGAAACTTCATTTTGATGTGTGCAGTATGATGGCTATGCCATTTTATGATTCAAATGTTTAGGGAAGAAAAGCTATTCCGTACAAGCTAATATTGCATCAAATCGAGGAAATACAAAACCGAAAAACTGGATTCAAGCAACTTTCTTGGCAAAACCAAAACTGACTAAACTTTATAGGAATGGACTATAATGTATGTAGCACTCCCTCAAAGATAAAAACCAAAGGAGTTAATTTGGATTACCATGTATGGTCAGGCTGTGTGTTTTGGCTTTTTACTCTTTAGTTGAAACTATTTTTTTTTCACCTATCGTCGGACTGACTTAGTTGAATATCTAATTAAACAAAGAAAGAAGCGATTTGTCTGATAAAGTTTCTTCAGGCAATGTTTAGTTTTGTTTCGTCTTTTGTTTCTTTGCTTGTTTCTCGTATTGATGTTGATTAATCAAATTGCGCCTGTTTGTTTGTTTTTTAAATTTTGTTATGTGCAATATAGAACTAGTGCCTAATATATATCCACTCCTAAACATGGAATCCTGACCCAGGGTTTAACAATCAATTATGTTCTTGACCTCGGGAGTTATGGAGATTCAAATAATTGTATTTTCATGGGAAGAAATTTATTTTCACCTTATATAATTTACATCAAGCAGGCATACAATCATCCATTTTGATCGAGGAAAACATATTGATAATAACGGGAGTTACTGTCAGCGATTATAGATGTCTGGCAAAAGTCCGCGGTAATTTTTCATTCTTTATGATACGCCATTCAGATTATCCAATATTGTACAGCTGCTTGTGCGCCACATTCAGCAAGGGATAGCGCGTGTGAGGGATTGATAAAGACAAATGAAACAATCATTGTAAATGTCCTTGACGAAGACTCAATGAGAGTGGTCAAAACTGCGACTCAAATGCTAGCTCTGGGTTCGAATCTTCGTTTGTAAAGTACGAAATTAAAAACATTTCTAACCTGTATGATAATATTATTTGCATTAAATATGAATTCTGCCTACTAGTATTAAGCATTCGTCTATAGGAATCCAGGGATAGCACTTTCCGCTCTCTGGTGTTTATTTATAGTTCTCTGTAATAAATTTTATATACCTTGAATTCTTTCTTAGGAATCCGGAATGAATGTGTAAATACATGATAATTAAATATTAGATCATCACGCGAGTCTGCTACACACGAGTGCATATAACATCGATTTAGTAACATCATATTTTGATGATGTTTGCTTAGTGGTGAGGGAATGTGGGCTCATGTGTGCAGGCTAGGCAATAGGTGCCGTTTACCCGTGGACCCGGGTTTGAATCTCAGTAGAGTACGAATTAAAAATTATCTAACCTGTATGATAGTATTATTTTTATTAAAATATTAATTCTGCCTACTACTATCATACATTCTTCAATATGAATCTAGGGATAGCATTTTCGGTTCTGTCTGGTGTAAATTGATAATTATCTCTCTCACTCTTTATATATATCTGTGTGTGTGTGTGTGATAAGCAAAGTAATAATATTCATTGGAATTCCTTACAATTAATAAAAACTAAATTCAAATGTGAAACTAGTTGACTTAAGTATATTCGAGTACCTCAGAACATGTCCCTATGTCTTGAACTAAGGCTCGCCGTTATATTTCACAAGCTATGGTTTAATTATCATTACCCAAAGCACGCGATACTCAGTGAAATGGATACCGTTTATCGTATGTCATAAAACGTGACGAAATTAAATAGTTGTATGGCTTAGAAGCAGCACAAAGATAAGTCAGTTGAGGAAAACAAATCCATTCAGGATACATATAACTCATGTTCTGTTCCAGAGGCTCAGGTACAAGACTAACGTTCAAAGATTGAGGCAATAACAAAGCAATTACAGAAATGATTTTGCTGTTGGTCGTTCCTAAATGACATATATCGAGAAGGTTAGAGCAACATAATTTACAGGAGATAGCCAAGGGCAAGAACGGATCCTTGTCGTTAAAGATGGATAGGATTAAATCATTTATATATCTGGGGTATTTGCAGTTTGCCTTTATCTTCTTTGTACCTTTTAACAATTGATTTTACTTCTACATTCCATTTCTACGTATGTTTTCGAGAATATTTATATACTGCAATCTACATATTTATGTACGAATAAATAAATATTGTTCATGGTGACATAAATAGACATAAAAGAAACGTATTGGATTCATAAGTTAGATACTTTTGTATCGTAATGGACTTTATGCCAATGCACTATATAAATTTTTATAATTTAAATTGATATATTGTATATCCTTTATAACAATATAATTATGTGTATGACTGTTTGTCTCTATTTTATTTTATTATTTTACACATTCATGTACTAAATTGTTCATGCTTAGGTTATGAAAAGTTTTAATCTGGTTGATTATATCGTTATCATAGTTTGGGTATATGTTCATTTGCCTGTTCCGCTTCAAAGACGCCACTATAGTATACTGAGTTATATTTTACAGTAATCAATTTTAGTTTTCGAGTGATTTGTAAACTAAAACAATTTCATACAATTTGTTTGCCCGTTGTTTCAGTTCTGTGTAGAATAATAGAATAATAGATTATACACAGAATCAAAGTAGAATAAAAGTGTATATGCAGTCACGTTTGTGAACAACATTGAAGAGCAAGCATCTTTACAACTTCATTAAGAAATCAATACCCTCAATAATATAAAAACATATCAGAAGGAAGCCCATGTGCAATTGTATACACGCTAAAAGATATCCAAGCAAATTTCAATGATATAATCGTATCGTAATATCAGAAACTGTTTTCCTCTTTTGTAGAAAGAGAAGCTTGATAAATTACCTTTTAATCATGCGAGTGATTTTAAAAACTCCAGTTAACAGTTTGTAGTAAACCAAGTAACGTTAATATTATGTGTACGTGAGTGACAATAGCGTCAAAATATTTTAATTAAAAGAGTGATACTTCTGTCACTGAACACAAAAGAAAAAACTAACTTCGGACACCGGAACTATATTGGTTGCAAACAGATTCTAATTTATTCATTATTCATCGGACACGTTATATATGAACGGACTCGCTGTCACAATAAAGTCTCGCTTAAACCTGAAACGCTTGCTGTTAAAAGTTATAAGTACCCCGAATATGCATTTTCATCGTCATTTTCACTCCATATCGAATGTGTGGTATATGTTTGTAAATGGTTGGAAATAGTTGTTGAAAATCTAAATTGATTATGAAGTCTGTAATAATGCAGAATGCCCAGAAGGTAAGTTATGATTATTTGTGTAGGTTGCTCCAGTATTCTGATCAGTGTACACTTTTCAGAGTTACAACCGTTTTAGCATCATATGATATATTCTCTCCTAAATGCCAGAGGTACTAATCAATGTCCTTCTAGTTATCAACTAAATATTGAATGTATCATCAGTCGGGATTTAGTGAAGAATTAAAATTAATACGTATCATATTCAAGTGTTTAAGGCTTATGTTGTTCCTGTTTGTATTACGACCAGGTTCATCATTTAATAGCGTCGCATAATTTGATGATAATTTTCGTACGTGAAAGCATATCATAAAAAGTATTATTATCATTTTTAAATCAGACACTTTTTGATATGTTCAATGACTATAAAATAGTATGTATAACGCACCTTTCATTGACTCTACAAAGTTTAATTTTGTCTGCCAATATTTGAATTCATGCTGTTCTCTGTATAACAACAACTGTCCAGTCCTCAAGAAAAGTTATCAAAATATTAGTAGAGTTTTTACAGTAACTCTTTGTCCACCTAGTAAATGTACATCTTGTCAGATATGTGTAGTATATTTCAGTTTAGTTTGGGTATGTTGACAAGGTACAATGTTTTATTATTTTCCAAGTACATATGTATTTCATCCCCAATTGCCACGGATTGTCTTGCAAACAATTCGAGCAGGTAAAAACCAAACGAATAATCACAAGCAAAAGAGCAAACATATAGTGGTTTATGATTTGATTAAACTCACTCTTTTTCTGTGATGTATACTTGTTTAATATATTCGTCAATTTAATCATTTTGTAATTATGCTTCTTGCAGACAGGATGGTTTCTTTTTGTATTTGTGACTAAGATGTAGCTGTGATGTATTGTTTTAATGTCTTACGTCTTAACACTTATGAGCAATATGGTGCCTTTTTCTTTCAGGTTATATCTACCTCAACACCTATTCATCCCCGTTAATAATAGCGTGCTTTACATCTTGAGCTATTTAACCACGTTCGAAACTTTACTGGTCACAACTTTTACATTAGAAATCTACTAAAATTAGTTACATTAAAAAGTGCTCATATTGATATTAACTTAAGATCGAAGCAAGTAATTTCATGAATAATAACTTATCTTAATGCTGAAAACATCCCAAATGAAATTAGTGATATTATTGTGTTAGCAATAAGTCAAAGAATGCTTAGATAGGCTAGATATAACCACACCTTCAAACAATACGGACAAATTATATCAATTAAATATTTCGAACTGAAAACCTGAAAATCACTGCTCCACTCTTAGTCAAAGATAATTTTCAGTTAACCCCATTTTCGTCACTAAATAAATAAATTATTTACGAACATTTTTAAATATTCGTATATTTGTAGTCACTATATGGGATACAAATCCCAACGAAAGCTTGTGAAAGTACACAATGTAAAATGCATTTTATTATAAAAGATGAAAAGTGGAACCTGTTAGAATTGACAGACACATTACAATCAAAGCATAAATCCTTACACCTTCGTCTAAATTATATAGCTATAATTTTTACTGTTTACACACACTGTACCTACCTGGATCATCTTGCAATATTTGATGTTTATTACGTCCATATATAAATATAACATATAATAAATCATTTAATGTGTGCAACTCTGTACTCTGTACTCTTGATGTAAATATGAATATCATAGAGGGCCAAAAGATGATTAATTCCATGAAAGTAAGTGTAAAACTCTAAGAAATAAGTTATCATTATTAGTGTTAATATTATTTAAATTATTATTATTATTATTATTATTATTATTATTATTATTATTATTATTATTATTAACACGGATGGGATCAGGAGTCACCAAACCATTTTTCGGATTCTACTTAGTATTTTCAATGAGATATTGCCCTATGTAAAAATAATTGGAACACTTTTTAGCCATATATTTTATCAAGATTTTACAAGTATTTAGCAGAAATATCCAGAATTGCATTATTTTGCTGACAAACAAAATAGTTTTCACGTGTCTACGTGGTTGCAAATAACCAATATTTCATGCTAAGAAATGATAATGAAGTCACGGTATGTTACTCAACCATTACGCTAACCTTGGGAAGTTTAAGGTCCGAAAATTCTTCATTTAATAATTTCATTTAGCATAGCATCGAGGAAATTAATTTGCTAAGTAGTTTGCTGCTGTATATAAGTCCATTTTCGTCCCAATAAAGATATTATGGTCGTCAAGTCTTGTTACATCTGGATTTTAAAGGTCATGAATAGCTCTTGAGTGCCTATGCAATTCACATTTCTAGCAATGTACAAAATTCACTTATTATATGCTCAATTTTTCCCTGTTAACTTTAAATTATCAGAATCGTTCAATATGTTACGATATTGCACACCTTTATATTGCACCCACGCGCTGGGCATGTGTGCCCAATAGTATATTAGGAACTACTTTGTAAACAAATCATGTACATTCTCATAGTAGACGCAATACGTTTTGATTGATTAAATATGTTTCTGAATGAACAAAAGCAGATATTTCGTGGACTGTAACATACCAACTGTTTTGCTACATTCCACGTTAACGTTTTGATAAATTGTTTCAGATTTTCCCATAGACACCAGATTTCATAAAATTGACTGGTACCTACAAATAACATGCATTTCCTCAAAATGTACTTTCTTAGTTCTGCAAATCCGAATTACATGAGCCATATCATGAGTTCTCAAGCTTGATTACACATTTCAAAATTGTACTGTAATTTTGATTATGTTCAGAGTGCAATTACATCTTCCTTACTGGACTCAAAATGAAATGAACATTAAATTCAATAGCGTCTTTTTGATAATTGCAATTGAAACACTTCATATTTTTTCCCCACATAATGATTTCAAATTGTCAGTGACAGAACAAACACACTTGCAGATGTAAACAAGCTTCTCCCGCGCTGCTTGAATCCGATGCATTTCATGTACAATTTGCACAGATGAATCCAGTCCAAAATCACCAACTTTCGTCGAATCGAAACAAAATACCAAAATATATTAATTCCAGATCAAATGTAAAAGTTGTTGCAATGCGCATTCATTCACAATATGACTGCAAATTTCAATTTTAACTAGACATGCCATTTTCTTTCGAACGTTTTGTCGAGCGAGCGATTAAGTTCAAATTTATCTGGGCGGAGTTATGTGCGCATTAATAATGAGGTTGTTGTGTAATGATAAATCTGCGCTTGTGTACTTAGTTTGGAATGCGACATACATTCATTTACGTTGTTTCTTGTAGTGTATTTTGTTTACATAATTAAACCTTAGGTAGAATATAAAAAATGAGCATATAATAAAAAGCTTACTGCATTTGTATGGGAAAATATGAACTCGCTTTGTCGGAAGGATATACTGCACTACCAAGGTGGTGCAGTATTCCACACCAAAACTCGTTGATATTTTCCCACACAAATGCAGTAACCTATAAATACAGCATGACAAAAATGCAGCGTGCTTTTAACTGTAGGTGTTTGCCATACTATAGACATTCATTAATAAATATATCAGGACCATTAATGGTCCCAAATTTTGTTTGATTTAAATCTTTCAAGAAACGAAATATCTTAATAAAGATTATTAAACATGACATAAATTTCTCTTATCATACTTTGCATTACCGCTCAAAAGAGCGCCAGCTGTTATGAAAAAGTGAATTATTTAGTTTTTAAATATTTTATTAAATTATCCTTTATAATATTTGATTAAGATTAAAAGCATCTTTAAACATTCTTGTAAAGATTTGCATCATAAAAGTTCGCTTTTATAAATTGTAATATTTTCAATTTGTCCATTTCAGGTCTTTAGTTTCGTGTATGTGTTTCATGTGATTCGGTTAGTCCAATTTGACACTCTACACACACATCACACACCCACATACACAAACACACACACACACACACACACACACACACACATATATATATATATATATATATATATATATATATATATATATATATATATATATATATATATATATATATATATATATATATACCGGTTAGATAATTTTGTACTCAGCTTCTGTTGCAGTTTCATCCAGGACCCGTTTATTAAGGCTTCAGCTGCCTTGCTCACATAAGTATATGTCCCGCCAAAGGGACGTAAAATAATCTGAAATACATGCATTCGTCCAAAGCAGAAGTACTAGCGTAGAAGACCAGAAACTAATTCTCAGCTAACTACACGGTTGTTCCTATTACAGAAATCAAGGCAGTTGGAGGTTAATATTGAACGTTACACGTATAGATAAAATTGAAAGTGTTATCCCTCGAACCTCAATAACGATGCATAATAATGTCATATAAAATTACTGGTATTAAAATACGTTTTCGAGATTTGGCATCCATTGCTTAACTGACCCCCTTACTACCGTGCCTTAACATGCGTACGCGGTTTCTATGCTCAGCAGAGGATGAATTATTGCTTATGAGATCCGTCTTCAGACAATTTTTTTGTGTCATATATATTGATCCCTGTTACCTGTTCTCAAGTGAATGCCAAATAAACAGTAGAAAGCATATCTGCAGCCAACATAGAAGTACCATCAATAAAGTGAACAGAGTGATTATAGTTGTTCTCGTCTAGCGCCTTTCAAACTGAGATCCGGCGACTGCCGTATGATTCGGGGATCCGCTATCGAACATTTTCTCCATTTATATTTTGAAGACATGACCATCTAATATATGCGCATATATGTGTGACGCTTATCTTAGACGTTGTTAGGCGTATGTCGTTTGAACTTTAGTCTCCAGAAGGTTCGCGCAACGTGCATTAATAAGCCAGTTGGAAATATCGTACCGATAGGGTGTTTCTATATCTTATGTTAAATGTAACAGAAATCTACAAAGCGAAAAATCTATACAATAATTATAATCTTTAAATGTTAAAATCTGGGTATATGTATCCCACTCTGACAGGAAAATGGTAATTATCCTGTTTTCTTCTCTCTTACTTCCTTAAAGAAAGTGCAATCGGTTTTGTTTCTCATGTCGGTTTCTCTGGACCAGAGTGGTACGTCAACACAAGTAGGCTATATAATTATGTGGCAAGGAGACCAATCCACATTATGCAAGGACACGCTACGGTAGCTGACGTAGGAGCAATAAGAGTATTGTTTTTAAAAGAGCGTTTGAAGTTATTGTTATAGTACAAAAACTAATTAAAAGGCTAAATAGAAAATAGTGCTTACCATGCTCTGACCTGTGTCAATTGTGCGGAAATCATAAAAATTCAGATTGAATGAAGCAGTATATAATGACCAGCATTGTCATGTAAACGGTGTTTTTTTTTTTTAAATAATAGTGCTTTCTCTTTCTCTTTATAAAACGTGTAATTTTACAATCTGCGTATAATGAGTAAATTTGCTTAAGAAATGTGTCACCCATGATCTTCGTAATTGATCATCGCGTTATGATTCATTCATAAAGCGCACATAAAACCATGCCAGCTGTGCCAAAAATAGCTTTCGAAAGTATGTACTAGTCTTTATTGGATGTGTGTTCATTATTTGAAAGTATATAAAAATATGAATAGGTACAAAATGCAATAGAAACTAATTAACAAAACTTATATGTATATTAGGGATCTGTCACTCAACCCGCACTCCGTCAGAACGTCAAAGATTATGCATGATTATAGAGTTCCCGCATGGACCTCATATTGTAAAACTTTTTTTTGTACATGAAGGATGTCAATATACGCGAGCAGGTTGTGTTAGCCGGTAAACGGACACTAGAGATGCATGCACTGTGAATGAGATTAATGGGAGTGTATGTCCTATACGCAACAGACAAAAACTCCACCTCATTTCTGCTCTGTGTTCTCTATGAAGGTGGTCGGTGTCCTAAAACAGGTTTGTAGATAAGACAGTGCATTGTGTAGCTTTCACTTTACATTTTTTTGCAAATATAATTGGCTGATTAGATAGTTTTTATTTTAAATACCAGTTTGTATAGGTCATCAGCATATCAGAGTCATATTGTATGATGAAGTTATTGTTCCTCATCTGGGATATTTTCAACTTAACTAATTTAACGATTGGAAAGAGTATGTATTAAAACTATTCCATACAGCTGCTGAATCGTTTTGAGACGTTTAAATATTATTCAAAAGATGTGCGTATGACTAAATTTAGTCACTAAAAATTGAAGCTTTCTTAAGTAAGAGGACAATGACGTTGTCGTTGCTGTTACGACTGCAACACGAAGCTTCATTCATCTGTATATCTGTATACAATAAAGCAGCAGAGAGTGCGAACAGACTCTATTTGACTCATCCTCGAATTGCAAAAATAAGCCTTCCTGAAAATCGCGAAATAAAAATTGCAAAAAAAATGATCCCGGTGACTGGGTGCCGCGTATGAGATTTCGCCCTCTCTGCTGCTATTAATTAAATTTGTTATCAAGACCGATTCGATATCGTGACTGTGGATCATACAAGTGTATTATTATGAAACCACGCGGGGATAACTGAGCCAGACTAAATAAAAATCTTAACTTAATTATGTCCATATCTCCGCTGCACCAAGTCTGATGAATATTTTGTGTATGTGTATCAACTCCGTTTAATACAGCTAAAATATCGCAGTTATCTCTGATCACTTTAGGTATTTGTGTATCCTGCTGGTGTATATAAATTACGTTTGTGTTTTTATGTCTACAGCGTGAAAATATTCTGACAGGATTTTATTGCTTATCTAGCATAATATCGTCGTATACAGCTAAATTATTAATAAATCCATCAATATCATCTACAGATGGCGCTTCATTAATATCAGTAATAAATTCAATAACATCATCATCGTTTTCATCCATGTACATCGTAGCATCGCTGCTCGTCTACAGACGGAGCTACTAAATACAACTTGTCCCATTTGATCCATATCATTATCAAATTAAGCAGTAGTTACGTTTTACCAGACCCAGATGGACCTATTATGATCATTCAGACAGAATTTGGTAGCGAAGCTTGACTGCCTCTTGCGTTCGTGTCCCTGAGAAATCAATTATATTAATGTTGTAGAAATATAATAAATAATATGGATTTATATTGTGTGAAATGCAGGGCGCATACTCCCACAAGTGGACTAACAACTATTACAACAAAAAATTAACAGATCTGCAGTTACAGGTAAGTGTGAACAATGTCGTACAAAGAAATTTAAATTTATTTCTAATCCAAATAATATAACAACGAGGTTGTGATATTGCCGCCCAGTTAACAAAGTTACCAGGAACACCATGGGCTAAATACTGTGGTCCTGGTACTTGACTTGATATCAGGCTTGATAACCAAGATCAACCAAAACTAGGTAAGTATCCAGTAAATGCCATTGATAAAGCGTGTTATGCTCAAGATGTAGCTTATAAAAGTAAAAAGCTACAAGATAGACATATCACAGATGTGAAATTAATTCGCACGCTAAATTCCATAAAAAAATAAATCTTTCAAAGAAACATTAGCTAATTGATTGGTGGGATCTGCGATAAAGGGTAAGCTTGTATTAGGAGCTGGTAATTAATGAACCGATTATTATCATAATGAAGTCGATTTATAATAGCCCAAGAGGATACCGGAGGGGTAGAGCAGCGATTAGTAAACTCGCAGAAGCAGCAGGT
Organism: Sinohyriopsis cumingii; assembly: GCA_028554795.2. Lineage (NCBI taxonomy): Eukaryota > Metazoa > Mollusca > Bivalvia > Unionida > Unionidae > Sinohyriopsis > Sinohyriopsis cumingii. Next base: position 154,232 of record CM068828.1, read on the forward strand.
GTAGAACGTGTTACTGCTGAAAAATGGTTAGCACGACAGGAAAAATGGCAAATTTACCTACCACCGCCTAAAACAATACAGTACGCACATTTTGATGTCAGCGTGCCAATGAAGTTCATCAGGCTGGTATTTTATTTTCACCTCATGATACTATCAAAATTTGAAGACATCGATTAACGTACAAATACGCGCTAACTGTCGTTGATATTGCAAGTAGATACAAGGAAGCAGAGCCGTTATCAACAAAGATATCAACTGAAGTAGCTTCTGCGTTTGAACGAATGTATCGACTTGGACCCTTGCAATGGCCACAGCTGCTACAAGTTGATCCTAGCAGAAAATTTCAAGGTACAGTATCATGGCTGATGAAAAAAAAACATAATATCAAAATCAGACGAGGACATAATGCAATACACCGTGATCAGGCAATTGTTGAACGATTTAATCGAGCACTTGCTGAGCGATTATTTTGATATCAACACGCAAAGGAAATAATTTAATACAAAAGATCTCGCGAATATGTTGCAAGATTACCAAGTGTGATAGCTGCATTAAATAATGAAATTACTCGAACAACCAACATGAAACCTATTAACGCGATCACAAGCGCGTATATACCGCACAACGAGGTGATTTATTCAGCGCAGATAGTTATATGAACCCGGTGAGCTTGGAGGTGGTAAGAAAAGAGCGACTGATCCTATCTGGAGTATTAATACACATGCAATTTCCAGCGTGGTAAGATCCGCGGGTAGACCTGCAATATACAGACTAGATTCAACTGCTCCTCAACGTGGATTTACACGTGAACAATTACTAGTAATTCCTACGGATACACAATTACCACCGCGATCACTTAGCTATCACACATACGTCGATTACACGCAAGACATGTCAGCATCACATTTTCGAGTGTATGACCAAGACTATTATCTTTTCTATCCACGGTAAATTGTCTTGGATCATTATTGGAATATCGCCACATCGTTGCTGTATTACAACTTGCACAATGATTATGCTGCTGATGTTTTAGCGCTATGACAAAGTCAACATCGAGATCAAGGTCGCTTTTGCTTTTTCTCACTTTGTTTATAACCAGTTGAATTTTTTCTTACTATATCATTATCACTTTGACATTTATAAATTGTTTCTGTAACGTTCATGATAATCCTTTGCAGCTGAGATTTTCTTCTGACTCTAACCTAAGTTTGACCATTCGACACGATCATCGACAATACAAACTCGAGTAACAGAGATGGTTAACCCCTGAGATGAGTGAATCGTCATAGCGTATCCCAGTTACCACGGGGACTTGTCAGCGCGTAGCGCATCCTCAACAACACTGACATCAACCAAAACAACATCATTTAATACGAGATTCTGTTTCTCAGTCTGTCCTAGTATTTCAACGTCGATATTCTGTCGTTGTGTATCAACTGGTCTATAACATAGTGGTGCATGTAGATCTGAAATTTTTATCCTTATGCAACTGAAATAACCGCTGTTGAAGTGTATCACGAACTATCTACTTGCCACTATTAAATTATTTGGTCTCCACACTTGAAGAAAGTCGTTCAGAGAAGTTTCTGAAATTATTTTACGCATTATTTCACGTTGAATTTTATTAGGTTGTAGTCTGATTAATTTCTTAAACTCTCTTAATTTTACAGTAATAGATCTATGATCATCAGTTATCTCATCGTAATAATCCACAAAATTATTTAGCCACCAGTGCGTAGATAACCCAACAAACGGTGGTGGTTGACCGTGATCGCCGCACATCACCACAGCTGGATTTTTCAGTAACAGCCAATCGAGAGACACATTCAATATATTTAACGATACTGTATATATCTCATCTCAAATGATGATCTTTGGAGTTTATTTCTCTCCCATTTGATCAAGAGTCCATGTGTCACCCTTGTACCAAACAAAGATATGATAAGTACCTGATTGCACTCCTCGTTTCATTTCTCTTGCGATTCTGTGTGTTAAAACAACCGTATCATCAGAACTCTGCGAAAATAATTCAATAACTAGAGTCGTCTTACCAGAACCTCCCGGTCCGTTTAGATTGACCGTCTTGTGTCTCGATACTAGATCATACACAGATGTCGCAGATGATAATTCTGATATCTAATTTTTTTTTTGTAATAAATATATTTAAGCGCAACATCTGTGGATTCAGAATAATTATATAACATTTCTTGTTTTATTCTCCATTTACCCCACGATGGATCAGTGGTTCTAAATTGAGTCAGTAATTCTGTATATTGTTTCGGTCTAGAATAAATCAGTTGCAACTCTGACTGCAGTGTCTGGGAATCTATTTACCATCGATAATAAATTGATAGATACATAAGCGAGCATCGATGATCTTAAATGAGTAAATTGAGGTGACTCACCATTAATATAACCAACAAATGTACCTAATTGTGTTCCGTTAGACAAGTCGGTGTTTTCTCGACTTACAAATATATTTCTCTTCATTGTATCGGCGATAATAAAATCATAATCAGCATCATCTAGAATTAATCGTGCATAATGTCGTTTCTGATCATATGCCCCACCTTGAGTACATTTACCGATTATTCTTCTACCGAGATCTTTTGAAGTTTTATCAGCATCAGGTAGTGGTAACCAATCATCGGTCTGCTTCCGATATGCCTCACTTACAATCAACGATATTAATGTTTTACAATCAAGCATATATTGTAAGAATATTATTGGCGCCTAACGTTTTTCTGAAAGTGCCTACCAAACGAAACATAACATATTGTATGAAGACCTTTAGCAAACTCGAATGACTCAATACGAGTGAATCCGGTCAGCGTAAAATCAGGTAGATGTCAATTTATCGATACTCTAGTCATCTCGTATGTGGGGTGTCCAAATATGTCAAAATATCCAGAACATTCTCCGTGACCAAGAAATCTTCCCGGATAACAAGCGACCATATCACTGATAACGTCACTGTAATAATACTTAGTACTCCTTAATCCACCGTGTCCGTATTCACAGCAACTTAGTCGTGTTGGCTTCCACGAATTGTTGTCTATTGCAAAGTGAACTGCAACAGATGGAACGGTGAAACAGGTATTTAGTAATTGTTAAGTATTCTCTGTTGAAACTTTCTGCGCAAGATTTTTCATTTCTTCATGGAGAGATTCTTTACGGTACATTTCACCGTTAGGTCGTACAAATTGTTCATAATTTTCATCATCTGAACTCTTAAATAGCCATACTGCCACAGGATCGTTTTTACTTATTCGTGAATAAAATCAAACATGTTTCTCCCAGAGTCTTTCATTGGGAAAAATCTTACAGTCCGATCTCGAGGAAATATTGTGACTGTGCTGGTCCACGCGTGCGCATTATGATCAATAATTTTAATTGGGGCTCCTCTCGATTTATTCTTTGATTCGTATACAATGTCTAATTTTATCGTTGGTACTTTTATTGGAAATTTTAATTTATTTCCTAACTCGGCTACATAATTTATTGTTGCTCCGGTATCCTTGACCGATTCAGCCCATTTGTTTATTTTTTCATGTCGTAGATCCTTTAACCCATTTCCATCGCGTTTGTAAAATGTTGGATTATTTGTTCGGCTACACAGATCAGTTTTGAAAATCTCATTGGTGTAAGATCATTAATGTTGGGATTATCATTTAGCTGATAAATTCCATAAATAACCGCGGTCATAGGGTTAGTTAGAGTGTAATATGGTCTGTCTATTCCAGTCAGCCTTATTGGATTGGAAATTTTACTTAGCACAGCGGTTTTTCCATTAGCAAGAACATGGTCACGTTTCTCACGAATAATCCACTCAGCGGAATTTGGTTCTGGTAATACAACAAAATTTTATTCTGAAGAAGAAAAAAAAAATTTTATCGTTGAAATAATCAATAATCGTTTTCGCCCGCTCATCAATGACTTTGTCGATGACTCTGTCATTGCGTGTGACCTTAAATGTCGACCACGTGTGATATTCCCCATCATCACGAAATTCTTTTTCAGCATTCTGAATATTATTAATCAGATCATTCGTCGGATCATCCAGAGTTCGCCTCAGCAAGACAGGAATTATTCTGTCAAGATCGAATCTGGATTCAGGAGACGAAGTTTTCAAAGGCTTGATTGTAGATAATCTTCCAAACTCTTCCATATTATATTTAAAACAAGTATTTATATTAAAATATTATATATATATATATATATATATATATATATATATATATATATATATATATATATATATATATATATATATATATATATATATATATATATATATATATATATATATATATATATATATATATATATATATATATATATATATATATATATATATATAAGGAATCAGTGCAAGTGGTTGATGGTTGGTCAAAAACCATGTTTACGGTGTGGTGTTGGAATTAGAGGGAAAACGCCGTGGTGTGTGCAGTGTGATGTTAAAAGATATAGAGAACTAAAACGATATTATGATAAAAAAAAATAACAACCTTGACTCTGTCAAGGACTCAGCTCTTGATAAAGTTATTAGAAACCCTGAAGATTACATAGCCAGATTTAAAAACGCATTATATATAAATGGAGCAAAAAGAATGTGTCTGACATCCTACCATCAAGAATTATGAAGCATCTCGTGATGGTGTATTCATACACTGTCGGTGTCGTTGATAATTTAGGTTATCTTAGATTCAACGCTGGAAGAAAGATGTATCACTAACAGGTTTCTGTACGAATATCATTTTGGGGTGATAAAAGGCGGTCTTGTGATTGACCATATTGACTCAGATCATAAAAATAACTCTTTACACAACCTTCGAGTTATTACACAAAGTAAAGTTTTATCGGAAAAACTGGGAAGTATAAAAAAAATTAGGAGGATAAAATCAGAGGATAAAAATCAAGGACGGGGATTATTAAATTTTTTTTACTGTTTTCCATATGTATCACAGGTCAATGGCATTTTTCAGGTATGTGATGTTCCCTTGATAAAAACAATACTTTACCATTAAAAGTCCCATAAAATCGAAGGTTTTTAAGATTGAAAATCCTCGAAAATCGTAGATTTTACGATTTTACATATAAATTCAGACTCAGAATTTTAATACGCAGGTCAAGCAAGTTGCCGGACTGGTCAGTTAGTCTGAAATGTATTCTTTATAATAGCGGATTATGACATCGTAGATAGACCGGGTTAATTGGTTCTTGCACTATCAGATATAGGGTTGGGACTTGCGGGGTAAAAGTATATAAGATATATGGTTGCTGTGTTTGATTTGATAATACTGTATTTGTCTGATAACTTCCATCAATTACGTCACATATATGATTGACAGCGATCATTGAGGTAATATTTACAATTCCCGGGGAAATATGACGCCCTTTTTCTGTATGGGTCATTATTATACCTGAGAACAGTTGAAGGCGGTAGTGTTTTTCTCCATTGTTCAAGTATTTTAAGAAAAAACTCATCAATGATATCATTGACGGATCTTTTTAACTTGGCTGCTTTATACCCGGGAAATTTAAAATTCGGTAGATCAGCTTCTGTTATCGAGTAGGTATCTAAACATCTTTGTTTATAGTGATTTATATCGTCAGTATAATTAATTGTTGCCTGAATGACTCTTTGGTTAATATATTCCATATCAGAGAAGAACTGATTTAAGATTTATATTTGTTTAATGATTTCCTTGCGTGAGCTTGCTATATCATTAAGATATTCAGTGAAACTTTAGCTTTTCTCGTTGCGTTTTATGTTCTTGATTAATAAGTCTAAAATATTCAATAATTATATTGAGGCAAATACCTGTAGATTTAGTTGCTGAACCATCACGTTCATAAATAAAATATCACCACGTATAGTCCTTATTACGGAAGCCAAAATCACTAACCCTAGCTGCATTTTTTATATCAAGTAAATATTCATTGTATGATAGGGTAATATCCCATTACGATTGTTTTTCCGTGGAAAAATCAACTCGAGTTGGTTCAGGTATTGGCATAGGTGCCTCCGGGGCAACATCGGGCCATCCTAGCACTGATCTAATCGATTACTGATATATATCAACGGCGTAATCGGAGGAATTTATCTTTATCACGGAGAACAACGTTGGTTCATGGACTGTTATTGCTATCTTGGATTCTTTTCCGATAACAGATTTAATTCTGCGCTGAAATTCATCATTGATCTGTTCGATTTGATAACGCCCCGTGGGTATTCCGATGACCTGCTAGTAAGGTGTTCAGTCTGGTTGATTGTTATATGCAAATACCAAAAACATTATTTGACTGAAAAACACCGAATGATTTTAACCGGATATTGGACCAACTGTAGTATAATCGCAACTGCGCAAGGGCGATTTCTTTTACTGGAATCGCGGTTGGAAAATTGATATTGAATTCAGGGTTTGTTGAACTCGCTGATATCACCGTGGTTCTCAAAGGACTTGTATTTGCGGATATCTGCTGAAGTAGTTCTGTCATTATTTAAATTTTCATTTGCCAAATGGTGGTTATCTAAATCTATTACTTGTATTGTATGTTTTAACCATTATATCAAATTCAGAATCTGATGTCGTCGTATCGTCAAGGCTTGATGATATCAACGATGATAATTTAGCGTACGTGCGTGTTGCCGTGTGTAATTTTACAGCATAATCGTGCAATTTTGTACTCATGCACGTGAATATCTTTTTCGCGATAATATTAAAAATCTTAGCAATTGTTGCTGCTGATGAAACACGTATCGTTGCTACTGCTACCGTTAATGGTGTTAGCGCTGATAACACTACGCCGGTGGACGCAGTGAGTGTAGATACCGAGTATACAACAACATCGATGGCAACTACACCTCTTCGGTAAAAAAAAATTCTTTCGTTGTATAATTGTCAACGATGGATTTTAGTGTTGTTTGCCATTCACGTACTTGATCATATATAAATTTTTAAACGTCCATTATACTTTACACAGTAACCAATTGAGGCGTTTCAGCAACAAAGTCTAGACACCACCAGTAAGATGTTGCGGTTAATTTCTTATCAGCTGCTTCCAGTATAAATGTTTCTTCGTCGTTGCTATCTGACACAACAGACACAGCCCCGGAAAACTTATCGGTTTAATGCCGCCAGGGATATGTGGTGTATATACTAAATTTTGCAGCGCTGAACACAGACAACCTGTACACACCAGTGACTTCTGCGGTATATTTGATAGTATTATTCTGCTGTGACCATGTTGAGAATCCCGAAGACAATGTGAATACTATATTGGTGATCTGTTTGTGAGGAATTTTAATCAGATTAATTTTGTCAACGATATCAGGAATTCTACTTACGACATCTTCTAGTGTTGTTTTAATTGTTTCAATGCTTGTCTTGACATCAGAGAGTTTCACGTCAGCGGTCAACGGGGTGCCAAAGAAATCATCTGCGATTTCGTTAAGTTTTCTAAGATTTCTACGGAGATTTGTAAACGTACTTACTCGAACATCATAGTCAGCCTGGATAATTTGCCATCTACGGTGCTGTAGTTAACGTTTCCATATTTTTTTGTTGCGGCATCTTCGTTGGATTACTATTGTATTTCCTTTCATGCTGAGTTCACCTGTCATTGCGTCGTGGGTATTCTTCAAACGATTAGCAACGCTTCTTGCAATTTCATCTCTGATGGTTATAAACGATATATTTAAGTCTCTGATTCTATCGCCGATAATTCTACGAATTATATCATTCCATTTGATATTGCTTGTTTTCAAAACGCCGCATTTATCCTGAAAAACAACAACTTCGTCTCAATCAACCCCAGAGAGGTTCATGATATCAGCGAGTTCGTATTTCGTCGCATAATTTAACAAATCTATTTCGTCGAAAAATGTTGTACTCATAATAGTATCACCGCGGGATATTCCGTAAATATCTACCATTATTCTTTTCTTGCTGATCTAAATCATTGACCTCTCAAACTGTTGACTTGTATAATTGTGCACAATTGTGTGAGGTGGTAACGATGGCGTCGCTGATATAGCGTTAAGTACAGCAATTGCTTCACGCCCGAATATTGGTGGATCGGTTAATGTTTGTGTTGGTAGCTTTTGAGTACCAGATTGGCATTTTGTGCCCGACTTTGTACGCAGAGACATAATGCATAAATTCCTGAGGTGGAGCTAACCCGTACGAGTCAAAAGAAAAGATTCCACGTGGATCAATTGCGTATGATACCCAATGAGTTCCAGGTCCAGTGCTGTTATCGTGAATAATAATACCAGTTTCAATATTTCTTGGTCGTTGTGGTAATTGAGCTCGCAAAGAAACACCTCTAAAGATTTTTATTTTTAGTTGTTTATGAAGCATCAAGTAAATCAAAATATGACATCGGTGAAATTAACGAAGTATTCCTGGAAGACTTAGACCCATTTTGCATTGAGTTCCTGGAAGCCTTAAGCACCTTCCCGTTGCTTTTTATAATGCCATCCCAGCATCTGTTCCAACAGCACCTAATGCGGCTGCTTTCGCAACGACTGGAGAGCCTGCGGCTCTCAGCGCTGATATTGCTGCGAGAAGTGGGAATATCTCGCCTGTTTTAGCGGCATCGCAAATGGCACCGGCGGAAAGTTTATGTCGTATTCCAGGATTGGATTGTTTAGCTTCATCAAAATGTTTGTGATGAAGTTCCGTCAATGGCAGTTCATTTTCACCGCCTGTGATTTGATTGTTTTTCAACGTTATTGTGGTTCCGGTTATTTTATTTACACGGATTGTAGTTTTTTAATCTGACCAGGAGTCAGACTGCCACTAACATGATAATATGATGACTTTTATAAAATACTCGTATTTTAAATCACCGCGCGATTACATGTTTTCTACTGTTGAGTCAACGAGTTTCGTTCGGCCACCGGCACCTTCAAGCAGCATTGCTTTGTCGCTAAGTATAACTGCGATTGCTCTGTACTCAACACCTGTATTTACGCTTGCTCGAGAGTGAATACAGCAACAGATTGTCTTGATAAAACAAGATGCTCCTGCGAAAATTAATAGATCGGATATAGATTTTTAAAATCTAACTGTGATATTTGTAAACCAGTGTCTACGTTTTGATCGCGTCCATTAAAAGTCATTAACCGATGATATACACGTGCTATATGATTTTGTTCATAATTCAGTAGTATGTTTTCTGTCTGTTCTTGTTGTCCGTTTATTCGTAAAGAAACTTCACTAATTCCAAGTCTGTCAAATATCATATATGAGTAAGTTTGTGAGTTTACTCGATTAAAATTCTAAAAAGCAACAAATATATATCTCGGCGCAGAAACACCTTGCTGAGAAGCTATATGTTAATCGCCCTTGTTAATCCTTGGTTACTGTCCACTATTACAGCAATAATTTACCACCTGAATCCATAAAGACAGTAGTCGTTGTTCTTCTGCGATCGTTGGAGACATTACCCGCATCCACAACGAAATGTTTTTCAGTATTACCTTATCAGCATCACCAATAGATCTCCAGATAGCGTCGTCGTCGGTAGCCTTTCTCACAAGGATAACTGTGTGTTTAGCTCCAAATATGATTTTTCTTACACCTCTACAAAATCCAAAGGTGTGAGATGATGGAATTGTACATGAAAAACCTCAACGACCGCGTCGCAACATTGCTATGCGCGTTAAAAATCCTATATTGAATTCTGAATTAGCACCATGAACCACGGGTCACAACTCAGTGTCAGCATTATTGGCATTGTTTCTTGGTAGTCTTACATTACACTGTATGTCGCTAGGATGGTCGGAAGTGTCCTTCGCAAACATTATTCTGGGACCACATGATCTTGTATAATCATCAGAGTATCTTGCTAAACATATTATTGTTGTGGCGACGTAGACGTCTTCCTGAAATGTCTCGATCTTGTTTCCATCAATCGAGTTTGTAGCGCTGTCAATCAACGCTTTTCACAAAACCAATTCTAACATCATAGGTATATACAGTATCTTCTGTTTTTATAATTTCACCTTCTACCTCAATAAAAGCCTCAGCGGGTAGAAAGTATCTACGTGTATCATGGACTTGTAAATCAATCTTTCCAACGTTGATCTGGTAGTCGTGCGTCATAAGAATAAAACTGATAATCACGTACCGACTCATCCTTGTCGAATGATGTGTGGGATATACGTTTGGACATTTTATTATAACCGCGTTGATCTAAATCATGGTCGCGTAGGCCTGCCAAACACACGAGGATTACTTCGGGAAACTCTGCATCCTGCTATCAAACTTGAAGCAATATTTTTTTCTGCTTCACCAGCCAACTCTGCCAATATTTTATTTGCGGCTAGATTTATTATTTTACTGACACTTGCAGGCATTACTTCAGTGCTTGGTAATTTCACTGGCTGCTGTCGGACCACTTGTGGTCTGAGTATTAATCGTGCTAGTCTATCTTTGATTGCCGAGAATGCTTTACCAGCAACGTCGCTGATTGCACCGGGAGCTTTATCACGAACAACGTCAATAGCTGTCATTGCTAATTGTTTTGCGATTGGTGCCGCTTTTGGAGCCAATCTTCTAAACAATCACTCAATAACATCGCCGAGTCCATCAACGTAAATCGCGCTGTAAACGGGTAATCGTGAGTTTACTACTCTGACCATCACGGGTCTACGTTGAGTGTTGTGTATGATCATCTTATTTATTATTCATCTATCTAATCACTGTAGTTATCATCAACGATTTCAGCAATAAGAGATCGATAAACGTTAGTATCCATGATACCACCTTGAAATAATCGTCTACAAGTATCAGCTGCTTCATTGATTATTTCTGGAGAATTATTACCAGCACGTTTTCCTCCTATGAGACCTTCTAGTCGTTACACGTCACAAAGAATATTGTTAGGGCATGGAGTAACAAGATCACTTCCTCCTGGCGTAGAAAAACCACTTCCTGTAGGGGCATAGTGATATATTTCAGGAGATTGTGTCAAGAAGGTTGTTGTTTTAGTTCTTTTCTTCTTTCTTCTACTTGATGTTTAAATTCAAGGTTAAATTCAAGCCATCATGGATCTAATAAATTAACTGGTAAATCTTTAGTAGCTACATATACCACAGGAATCCAATTACCAGATGCTATGCTGCGATTACTGTTCAAATATTTTTGACGTGTTTTGTATCGACTTGCATCAACATCGATTAAATCATTCCGATTTTTAAATTCATCAAGAGCATCATCAGTAAATATACTTCTAGGTCGGCTACCGTCTATACTTTGCTGTGGGTCTTTTGGTTGTTGTTCTATCAATTGGTGCGGTGGAGGAATTTGATAGGAAGGCTCTCGCTAAGGGGTTTGTGACCGTGGTGAATAGGGAGGAGGTGGCTCTTGAGGTTGTGATTTATATTGGTTTACTCTTTTACCATAAATTCTTCGTATTTCTTCGACAAATCCTATAAATTTTGGATCAATATTTCTGGCTTGATTTTGTTGAAATATACACGATATATCCACCTGATGAGAGTATCAGCGGTTACGGTATCATACTTAGGTTTAAAAATTTTGTATCTTTTTAGCTATACCTTCCAATGTCTTAGCAAGTAAATATTTTTCTTCAATTTCTTTTAATTGCTTAATAACATCTTCGTTAAATTTTGCAATCAGTTCAATATTTTCTTTGATTGTTTTAGGTTTAGGTGTAAGTTTTGGTTTTACACCGGCGATTTCAGTACGAATATTCTCCAGTATTTCTTTACCTATAGAAGGAGGTTGAGCTGCAACTATATCAGTTGGAAGTTTTCGCAAAATCTTTTTTTTTTTTTTTTTTTAGTTATTTCAGCTATTTTGCTGTTCGCTCAGCAGTTTGTTTTGATACTGGAAGAAGATCCTCCCTAATGGCCGTTGTGACTCCCTCAGTAACGTTTGCAACAGGTATAAACAATTGTTCTGCACGTTCTTGTAGTTTTTGTCTAACAGAATTACGAAAAGGACGAAATTTATTAATTGCCTCTAGAAGTTCTCGAGCTAATCTAGTTGTATGAAACTGCAACGCTGGTGCCATTATTTGATATAATTTTATTTAATTATAGCAGCAGAGAGGGCGAAGTCTCATACTCGGTACCCAGTCACCGCGATTCTTTTTTTGCGATTTTTTTTGCGATTTTCAAGAAGGCTTATTTTTGCAATTCGAGGATGTGTCAGTTAGAATCTGTTCGCCCTCTCTGCTGCTAAGGATGGAAGGGTAAAATGCGTGATTCTGATGTCAGTGAATTTACCACAAAAAGTAAATTAATTATTTAGGAACGTGTTGGAAATCGCACAGATAAAATAGTTTGTATGTCTTTTGTAAATCAAGACGGTGATGGGAAAATATGTAATTTTGCATACTTTTCAACATTGATATTGCTTTTTCTTATTTAGAACGAACTGAATTCGTATAATAACAGGTGAATTAAATTCATTTATTAGCGTAGAATTTGTAATATTTGGACATGATGCTCTATAAATTAGATTAGAAGATAGTTATGATATATACTTAATACACAAATTTGTTGGTTTCAGATATATGAAAGGAGACATTCTGAAATGCAAGTTCTAATGCCCCCATGCAAGATCAAGACGAATGAGTTAATATTGAATCATTAATTGATGTTATGTGTCCTTAAAATGTAAAAATCGTTTTCAGGTTCCCAACATTTAAGCAGGATTTGCATCTAGAACTATACCAACACCTACATCACATATCATTAACGGTCTTTACCAAAAAGAGAAACGCAACAAAAAGTACAAACTAAATAAACAAAATATAATATAACAGCACGGACCATTGGTAAACACTCAAGCACGTGTTCAAATGAGGAATACAGTCCATATATCGGTTTCTGTTTGGTTGAAAAGAACTATGAGATAATAGTAAGATTAGGTATACTTGTGTTTATTTTAACAGACTAATGTTAAGCAATACGATGTTTTCTAGGATAACACGTGATCTGTGAATGTTAGCATTTATGTTTCTTACTGTAATGTAATGACGTTAATAGTTCAAATGGTTACATAAATTGGGCCATCTGCAATGTTTCACACAATTTTTTTATTGCATGCAATTATATTTGGTTATTAAATAACGTGATTTTTGTCGACTTGGTCCAATGTTCACGATGAAGGTTTATGAAGTATATGACTCTTAACTATGTATTGTATAGAATTTATTTAGTGTTTACATATTCTTCTGTGAAAACATATTGTTTCCGAATTAACCAACTCATGTGATGACCAAACTTGCAAGGCAATGCCAAAATTATGTTTCATTATAACAACATAGTTTCCAAAAATGTATATGCAAACTTGGTTTCCTCTGTTGAGAAAAAAATAAATCAATAAAATGTGAATGCTTCTGCATAAAAGTAAAGGACAAAAATGTAGAACATTATTTGATCCAATAACATTAGCTTCAGAATACGTGAACAGCTTTAATGATCCTTCATTGTGAATAATATCAGCAACTTTATATTAGATGTAAGGAGTTATGAGTATTGAGTACCGTGTCTCTTTATTCCATTTGAACTGCTTTCATATTAAGATGTGGTCAGGAATGGTATATATATTTTAACTGGGATTACATTTTTCGCCACAACATCACCTTTTTGATAATCGTCTCAGAATGATTTTACTGACCTCTGTTATATTTTTATTTTAATCACTTTGTGGTCAGATTCAGTATTAATGCCTTCACTCTTGGATTATACGTCCTCAGAGTTTACATTTTATCACTTTAATATGAAACTGTTTTGTATGTAACTCTAGGTCTATCTTATTTTAAGAGACACCAAAAGCGTCAGACTAACGAAGGATAATGATATATAAGATATAAAACCCCACCAAAGTGTACCCCCAACATATCGTCAATTACAGATTAAAATGCTAAATACAGTTTGCACTTAATAATTTAAAAGGTTTCAAAAGACTGTTAACAAAACTAGAAGAAAAAAATTCGCTGTGCTTTTAATGATTATTCTATTTTCTTTAATTTGAGGTTGGTAACATTTCCAAGCATTGTCTAAAAGATTGGCAATGTCAATAGCCAGGTAATAATTTTGCAATTTCTCATTAGATATTAAAAGACAATACCAGATTTCATGCTAAAATTAGACCTAGTTTTGGAGGATCATCTCAAAGAGACCAGTAAAAGTGATTGGAGTTCACGATGTATACTTGTTACGAAACCAGTAAAACTTTCCGTATATGCACTGATTTTAGGATAGTGAACAAGGTGACAAAAACAGATGCATGTCCATTCCCAAGAATCGATGACTGCATTGATTATATCGGAAATGACAAGTATGTCACCAAGTTTGACCTCTTGAAAGGATTTTAGTAAATTCCACTAACGGAAGGAGCAAAGGAAATTTCGCCATTCTGACTCCAGATGGATTTTACCAATATAAAGTGATGCCGTTTGGAATGAAGGGTTCGCCAAGTACTTTTCAACGTCTCACCAATATGATTCCTTCTGGTCTATATAATTGTGATGCTTACATCGATGATGTCATCATCTACAACGACACCTGGAAAGAACATTTAGCGACAATTCGGAAATTATTTGGCAGATTCACTGATGTAAGTTTGACAATCAGTTTTTCCAAAAGTGAGTTCTGCCGTGCTAGTGTGACGTTTCTAGCACATATCTTGGGACATGGACAGGGTAATCGTATATATGCTAATGTCAAGGCTATATGTGAGTTCCCTGAGTCTATTAGTAAAATGACACTGATACGATTTTTAGTTATGGCTGGATACTAACGGAAATTTTGTTCCAATTTTTCCATAATTGCTGAACCCCTAGCAAATATATTGAGCAAATATATAAAGTTTATTTGGATTGAACAATGTCAGGAGGCTTTTGATAAGTTAAAAGCCATACGTAAAATGACTCAAACATAGTGTTTATTGCTTGCTTGTTGTTTCAACATTAGTTAGACATTTGGGGATCATATCAAATTTCAAGCATAGTTTTGCAATGTTAGGCTCATTCTGATGAATATAATAATTTTATAATCAATTTTATATCTTGAATGTGTAACCTAACGCTTGTTAACTTCTTTACAGCGTGCTGCTTAATTTAATAAAGCAGAACATATCTACACACATGAAGTTCGGTATGTTCCTAAAAGGTTTGGTCTTGGTTACACCTCGTACCCCAGTGGTATAAGACTATTGTAAATCGCAGGAGTTAAACTTATCAAAAGGAACATTACGTTTTTATTTTTCTCCCCTACCTCCTCCACACAGACACAGGTGCTCCAAACAATTGACTGGTTTTCGTGTGATTCGGTTTGGATTCTGATGCTTTTGCCGTAATTTGTTTATTTGTATGGACACATCTAGACTATAGTTAGGAGAGAACTAGCAGACATCTGAAGTGACACCCAAGCTTGGTTTTGGAAGTTAAGGGCTTTATTTTGCTACTGTCACCACTGCCGGTCTACACTGTCGGTACAAATTATGAGAAAACGTTTGAATGATGTTCCTGTTTTCTTGCAGCGACGTTTTTCTCTCGATCCTTGATTCCGGTTTACCTTTATGTTCATTATGTTTTCGATCCCGACACGTAATGTATGTTTCACAAATAGGCACGTAATGTATGTTTCACAAATAGGCACGTAATGTATGTTTCACAAATAGGCACGTAATGTATGTTTCACAAATAGGCACGTAATGTATGTTTCACAAATAAGCACCTACTCACCTCGTTGAGATGAAACATTTCAAACTTTTTTGTTTCTTTCCTATATATATATATATATATATATATATATATATATATATATATATATATATATATATATAAAGATAGATATGAAAAAACACTGCACCTAATTAAAGTAGACATAATACAAGCAAGCGAGAAATGGTTTGGCATTGGAGAAAAGACTAGGTTGATGTGAAATCATGTGAAATTCCAACCAAGGATAAAAAATATTGTTTCAGTGGCATGTTCTTGCTAAAAACGCATTGCATTTGAGACTGAAGCTAGAAAGAGAGATGATTGATTTTTCGAGCTGCGGTCAGAGATATTATCAAAGAGAGTTAGCTTGAAAACTATGCCTCCTGATAATGACGAAAACAAACAGAAACTGCTCATTTATATCGCAAATGGAATATAAAACTATGCGACTAAAGGAATAAGAGACAAATAAAATACGTTTATGATATGTCGTGATATTTACAAGTATGGTTTTGTAAACATGCAATGGACTTGTAATGCCGATTCATACTTTAATTAAGTTCCTGAAATGTATGATGAGATCAAAAAGGACCCGTATGGTTGTCTCACTATTGTTATGATAAGTAAACCAAAACCAAACATAACAAGCGGGTTTAATTTAACTATCATGATAATTATGTACTAAACGGATTCTTTTCACCAGTGATATCATATAAGAGCGTGTAAAGCGAAGCCGTTAAACCGCTTATAAGTTCCAAGAACTGATTCGTATTTTTACAGAAAGCCGCATTAATATATGCGACAATCAAGTCACACTTTACAAAGGGATCACACAGTGGGTTTTGAACAAACGTTCGCACCACTGATTAAATCGACAAAATTGACTGTGGAACGTGCTGAGGATATTAAAACGCGTGACGAGAAACACTGGAACAAGTGGCAGTGCCAACAGGAACAAAAAAAGAACCGGATCTTATTCCTAAAATAGCTAAATAAGAAAGCAACAAGAACAACACCAGTATCATTGGACTCTTGCCACAGTCGATTTGAGGATGCCAAAGAAGACGTTGATTAAACTGGAGCAACAATTGTTTTGACCGCAAAAGGCACCCGTGCACTTGATGCAGACGTTGGAGTGACAACGCACAGGATAGCAGACGTACCACTCAAGTTTAAATCGCAGCTGTAAACACCGCCGGGATGCTTTAAAATATCAAATAAACTGGTGATCTTTACAAATCATGTGCCTGTTGCTCTTAACATACACGTCAAAGGAACATCACACGTTTGAATAATCATTAAAAGACACATAATAAACACATGGAGACTGAACGGCCTACAGTGGTTTGATTCTTTGTGATTTGGGTTTTTAACGTCGCTTTAACAATGTTTCAGTCAGAAGATGAGTGGCAGTTTATTGTGATGTCTAGCACTGGGTCATCGTACCGCAGACATATAACATGATGTCCCACCATTCATATTATCCTGAAAACAGGCCGACCAGTCCTAACACTAACCTCTTAATGTTGAGCGCCAAGCGAGGCAGCTGTTAGTACCATTATTTTTATAATTCTTGGCTATTACCCAGCCGGGGTTCGAACCCGCGAACTCCCGCATCCGAGGCGGACGCTTTAACCACTAGGCCACCGGAGCCCACTGGCCTAAAATAGTACTTAGCAAATTTACTGCAAATAAACATTGCATCGGTTGCACGAGGGAACAATTAATGCATTTAAGGGCGGAAGAAATGAAGAAGGTGATAAAGTATGGAGATAATTTATAACACTGTGCATGCCTCAACCAGCAAATACTTCGCCACCCATGCAGAAGAAATAATAAAAATTGACAAACAACAACAAATGCAACAAAGGACTATTTGTTTAGCACTTGCAACACTACACACAGAATTTGAGGAACGACCAATATACTATGAAGGCTTTGGTGGATTCTAACTCTAACGACCTTGCTGATCGATTGGAAACTTGTGTGGAATTAGTATGTGTCGGTAACAACGCAGCAGTCGTTAATGAGGACAGATCGATAGCTCACCAACAAACCTATGGACGGGAAACATTTCGCACATTTCAGCAGGAAATCTTTTAAATATTGATGATTTATATTTCAACATCGATAATGTGTTCTGAGGCAACTGAGACACTGAATGGTTTACAAGCGTTGTTCTAAATACATCCCACATCGTTACATCGGTGATCACAATGTCATCAATGAAGCCATAATTTATTGTGTCTCTTTCTGAAGCATTTGATAATGGGTAATCACGCACATTTAACAATGCATTAGCCTCATTACAAGTTTATTACGGAAAGGCTTGATTCGACCTTGCGTTAAAAATAAACGACGAAAAATTATTTGAAAGTATGCATAACCTGATTCTTACTCTCTTTGCATAAGATGGATGAATACATACACACACACACACACATACATAAATACATACATACATACATAAATACATACATACACACACACATACATACACACACACGCGCGCGCGCGCATGTATGCATGCATGCATACATACATAAATACATACATACATACATGCACACACACAAACACATACACACATACATACATACATACATGCACACACACAAACACATATACACATACATACATACATACATACATACATACATGCACACACACAAACATACATACATACATACATACATACATACATACATACATACATACATACATACATACATAGTGATACACACCTTTATGCTAGACATAATTAAGTATCTCTGGATGCTAGGTAAGATATTTGTTCTTTCAGACGTAACATCGGATTTCGCTCTAATCGTATAGGTGGGGAAGATGAATCATGGAACACCTTTGAACAGGGAGTGCGATTCCCGGTTAGAACTCGTTATAACTATCGTACCCGCTGGATAATGACTACCGGTTTGTTCATTCGCTACATTTGTTCATTTGAATTACAGTGTGTGTTCCTAGATTATTCCAAGCAAAGACATGTTTTCTCAATAGTGGATATGTAGGTGTTAATTAGTTTCTACAATATCTATAAACTTCTTCCTTTACGAATCACTTTAAAAAGACTGGTCTTGATCGAGTGCATAAGGTAACTCAAACATGTACAACATATAATGACGGATTATTTCTAAATAAAGAGACTTAAAGCTTGATAATTTAAAATGATCATGATGCAGCTTCGTACACAGACATTTGTATATGTGCACTTAAGGCGTGTCATTTTGAATATGATTTTGTGTTATATCAAATATCATACATCCTCACCTTTCTCAAAGCCATTGCAACAATAATCAAAAGTTTAGAACCACGTTTGTAAATGTCCGGAAGCAATGTTGCATCGTCGTTCTGTCTGAAAGCCATTATATATAGATAAATAATGAATAAGCATAAGGTACAAGCTGAAAATCAGGACATTTCGAGCTCAACGTGGTTGTCGTAAAGAGAAGGAAAAGACAATTACATAAGAATAAAATAAACTCACAACAGGATTACAAATATGTAAAACAATATTTCGTTCAAATTTAGGGGATCATCGTTAAATCACGTGGTTGAGCATCATAATTAAAATGCACGGATTTATGGATTCGATAGCCTTTCGGGAAGGCCGAGTCTCCTACGTTGGCCTGTCTTCGGAAAGGGCAGCTAGTAGCTCCTACATCGGCATTATTAGATATCTTTGCGATGCACGTGAGGTTATAAATATATCCACCAAAATTGAAACTTTAAATGTTTTATGACAATTATGCACATAGCATGGGCATAATAAATATCCTTACAAGGATGGAAATTATATTTCCTTAGAATAATAAGAACTGGAAATATAATGGGCGTCCTTATGTCCCTAAAATAAAGCATGCACATGGTTGGATAGGTAGAATATAATATGCAAGTAGCAAGGCTGGAGATTTTTATAATGTAGTAATTATAAATGAGGGACCGGCATTTATATGATGCAACAATGCATACTGGTCAAGGGGATTATAAATATTTGAATTGGGTTATCAATTTGGCTTCAAACATTTTATCTCTGTAATGTAATCGCATGTTCAAGTGAAAAAATAATAAATTTATGACAATGTATGTATGTATGTATGTATGTATGGATGGATCGATGGATGGAAGGATGGATAGATGTATGCATGTATAATTGGATGTGTGTATGTGTGTATGTTTTGTATGTATGTATGTATGTATGATGAAGAGGATTGACAAGAAAGAAATGAATATCGTGCAGAGCATACGAAAATTCAATGCAATGTATAATATTAGTATTCCTTCTGAATGGATGGGGATATATATATATATATATATATATATATATATATATATATATATATATATATATATATATATATATATATATATATATATATATATATATGATGCAAAACCAACCTACCCCCATTTCATTTGGCTTGACGTATACCCTATAGTAATTCAGCGTATGCTCTAGTCACAAATGTGAAGTCAAGCTCTCAGAAACTAAACGCCAATCACTCAGATGACACTGCTATACTTGACAAAGAATCGACGAATGACAAAAAATGTGTTCATTTATTGCAGATTCGAATTTCCTCATATATAGTTCTCGTCATAACTCGTTTTCAAGATAATCGGTGCTTCATTTACATATTTGTTTTTCGGATTTTGCCAAGGATGTAAAACCTCTAGGACTTTGCGAAGCTTCGCTTACAAAAAATAGATGGAAGCAAACGTTTCAGCTGGTGTGGAGGGGATGGTTTTGTTTTAATTATGGAGGTATTTGTTTCGGCGCGCCTTTTATATTCCACCTTTTACGTCTGACAACAGTAATTATAGGAATGATCACTGAAAGGATACCGTTGATTATACCAATCGAGCCAGTCACGCCATCAGTCACGTCATTCCTTTCCCTTGAAAACCAATGTGATGTTATTTAAAGTTATCTTCTAACATAGACCATCATAAAAATCAATTTAACGTTAATATATTAGATATAATAAATATTGCAAGAATTATATTCTTAGAGAACTGCGCATGCGAGAAAGAGTTGCAATAAAGGAATTTTGCACACAATTTTAGTAACTGAGCTTCTCTTCATGAGGGGAGGAAACATATACATACTTTGTAGAAAACAAACAGCAATGATTTTAAAGTAGGATAATTTACATTGTCATGGTTGACTAATATGGGAACCATACTGCAGACGTGTTAAATAGCACACATATTGGACGCAAAATAGTATAAATGCACAACCAGATGTCACGATTGGCCGGAATTAACGAAGGAAGGAAGGAAGGAAGGAAGGAAGGAAGGAAGGAAGGAAGGAAGGAAGGAAGGAAGGAAGGAAGGAAGGAAGGAAGGTTTACTTAAACGTCAGATAATCAATACATTTGAAATGGTGTTCTGAACAGAAATATCCACAGTGAACTTCCTTTTATATTTTGTACTGGAGAAGGACATCCCAAGTCCCAATGCTTCCATCCATTCGGCTAAGTTTAATTGTCTTTGCCAAATGATCATACACTATTGTGCCCTATATCTGTTCATTGAATCATCACTAGCAGCTGTATAATGTTATTACCAATTATGTACAGTTTCATGTGCTCAAAATAATCATTTTCTGTGAATATAGTATCACCTTTATCTCGTAAAATTAATTTGTTGTTCACTTATAAAGTGCTCTACCTGCTTGTTTTTGAACTTTGAACTCCTCAGTTATTTAAATAAAGGTTTCCATGGTGAATTTAAAATCAGATATAATGGAGATATGCGTCAATCTTTTAACCTGTGTGTTTATCGCTATATCAGTCATATCGCAGCCATGTGTGCAGTTTATCGTGAAATCTAGGACGGGGGCATCATGCCGAATATATGTAGCATGATGTCACACCCAGTCACATTATCCTGACACCTGAAAGAAACGTCATTATACTAACTCTCAATGCCGAGCGCCTACCGAGACAGCTGCTAGTACCATTTTCATAAGTCTTCGGAATGACTAGACCGGGGTTCGAACCAGCTACCTGCCACATCCGAGGCGAACACTCTATCCACTAGGCCACCGGAGCGAATTTCGACGATTGTATCAACAATGAACATAAATGATAAAATACACGTCCAATACGCACACGACAAATCAAAGAGTTTATCATTTGTGACTGCTGCTCTCATTACTAAACATTAAAAGACGTTAAAACTGGCTTACAAATCCGTTTTAGCATGAATTTATACGAGTATCATCAATGGCTTCTTCATTAGAATCTTCACGAAAATACCGTTTTTCACTTCTGACGGCTCCAGTAGCCGAGTGGATAGAGCGTCCGCATCGGATGGGGGAGGTTGCAGGTTCGAACCCCGGACTAGTCATACCAATGACTTATGAAAATCTGGCAAACGTGGCAGATATGATATCTAAGGTTAAGGTTGTTTTATTACGATTACATTTGCATATGCTCAGCTGTTGTTATTTGATTTTTGTTTTGAAACTGAACTTTCTAATTGCTTGTAATTTATCTTTTGTACAAAAGAATCAGCAACTATGTTTGACTTGATCAAAATTAAATTTTTCAATCTACTTGTTGTTATGTATATTTAATTTAATTATATCTGATTTAATTTTTTGTAAGTTTTAAAACGTTTATTTTTTAAAATTTCATTTTATGTCTAAATGATGTAGTTCTATTTGTTAGGAACTTGATTTTTTTTTAAAAATTGTTTGACCTTGACTGTTCGTTTTCGTAATCACCAGGTCTTCATTTAGATCCTGACCTTGATTCAAAATTAGTAGCAACCACGTAAATAAGATCTATTTTTATTTTAAAATGGTTGGTTGTTGTCGAGGTCATGATGGGAATAAGTGATCAATAAGTAAAGAATTGTTTTAATTTAATTTCTTAGAGTAAAATGATTGGTTTTCGTCAGGGCCAGACTAGGTGTACGTGTATTTTGACAAGTAAATAATTTCGACGAGGTTCTGGAACATGATAACGTGACTCGTTTTTGCGTTTTAGAATACGATATAACCTTTGTTTTGGAGAAGGATTCTCAGTAGTTGGGCTCTTACACTTGAAGTTGTATGTTGCGCTGTTTGGAGTTATTTCATATTACTTGGATTCAAAAAGATTAATTCTTTTTTCTGGAAAATACGTGTGCTGGTGTGAAATTCCTGAACAAAGACAGCTTTTATAAAAATGTATTCTGATTTCCAAAACCGGAGTGATATTTCTTGTTTCTACAAAGAACTGTAGACTTCAGTACTACATATTACAGCATACATCATCGTCTTCCAGTTGGAATTCTTCGTGAGGACTCGAACTTGAACTCATTAGAACATCGTTATTACGACCTCAAACAATTTATTCGTGGATTATTCTTGAATTACTTTTGGATTTGATTGTTAAAACCGTCTATTCATATTTTTTTCATTTTTACAGAATTTTTAAAGGGAATAAATTCATTGTATTTTTCAAAAGTTATTGTTTTCTTTTTTTTCTGTTGCTGTTTATTCGAGCCTAAACACGTAACATAAAATTGGTGCCAAAGAAACAAAAAACGTTTTATATTAAAATTTAAAAGAAGAAAATATTAACCTTACACATAAAAAAATAATATTGAAAAAAAGTATCTGAACCTTGATTTAACTGCTTTCCAAAAGACAAGAGCCTTCACGAAGATCGATGTAACTTAATTAAATCTTCTAAAACTTTTGGACGAGATTATTTAGGCTTATGTTCTGTAGGTTTCTAGGCAAAAAAGATGGATGAACATGCAGGCTGTCACAACTCCATAGTCTTACATGAAGTAACATAAAAGAGCGAAAATCCAAACGTTTATTAAAATTCAACACCTAATGTATTTCATTGAATACAAAGTGAAAATCTAAAGAGAACTTACAGTATTGTTAATTAAATCCCAAATAGTAAGAAACGTTCTGCTATATGAAGTTCTGGCTGAATTCCGGTTATGTCAGCAATAAATTCCAATACTGAAGCTGTTGTTGATCCCGTAATATCAGATGTGTTTATGTGGCAATCGCTTTGAGTGTAGTGATACGCATGCTACCAGTCTTTTGATGAATCACAATAATATAAATCAAGAACGACCTTACCTGAATTCACTGTCATTATAAATTAATATCTGAGTCCAACATTATTACTGAGCACTTTGAGTTTCCCTTGAATAATAATTTGAATAAATAAATTTAACCGAATTTTATAAAACGAACTCAACAATAAGATAGATTATGTTTTAGATGGTAAGGAAAGAAACGATAATTCTTATCCACTATACTTGAGCTTGGTCGAAATAACCATTTCTCGAAAATACTCTGTCAACTTAATAGGAAATTTGCATTCTAGAAGTTGCTATGGTTAGAATCAAGAACGTATGTTTAGCTCAAATTGAATTAAACATAATTGCAATTAATAATAATATGAATATTTAATCAACGATCATTCAGCAATGCATGGTATTAGTTACGGTGTTTACAATTTAATGTCCTTGGTCAAATGTACCTTTAACTTGACTTTGGACAAAGGTCAAATACAAACTATAGATGTACACAACATAAATGGATTAGGAAAACCGACAAATAATAGAAATTAAATAGACCTCACAACGCATATATATTGTTACACTATGGATGTATAATTATCCATATGTGCAAAAGACATACGCACTTACACACATAAAAGTAAGGATAGATAGATAGATACCAAATGAAGTTATTGATTTAAACAAGGCTAGATAAATTCACATGCATGAAGGCAACGGAGCATTAGTGATAGCTAAATATCTAGCCGCGACATGTTTATGACGATAATTCGTTGGTATCACCTGTAATATATGTGCGCGAGGCCTTAAAGTCTTCCCGATGGGTTAGCATGAATGGTATACCACCATTTCAACCTTAAAGGTGCAACTCAGAATCACATTAGTATGGTCAATAATCCAGTCTCTCCTGTCCATGTATATATCATTGAGACACAGTGACTGAACTATTAAGTATCAAGTTTAGTAAGAGAAAATGAGTATTATATTCACTTGACAACACAAAATCAACCAATATGAAGACAACTTCATGTAAACATTGATACATACTTTAACACATTTGTGTTAGATTATCTAACAGCATTAGTAAAGAAGATTTTGTTTACATATCGTGATTTGATGACGTACATATTCACTTTGTCGTGACAATATCTATTGGAAAATGCGTAATTAACTGTCAGGGAGGGATGCTATTTTTAAGTACTTTTCTTCTTGATAGTGAAAATTATTTTCATTAGGTCCGTATAAAATCAGGAAGCCTTGATGTATCGGGAAAAGACTTAAGAAGGTCGTCTAATTAATAAAATGTAGCTGAGAAGAAAATGGATATTTGTAAAAGCGAGTAAGTTCGTTTGAAAAAAAAAAAAACTTCTGATCTCTGCATTGCAGATTTGAATAGAAGTACATCTAATCCTTCTCGCCAAACAAGACAACAAATCCAGTTTTTGTCTGTCAGAGAAATGTTTATGCAAAACAAGATAGCAATTGATTCGAAATGAAAACGTTAATTTTGCTTGTACTAATACTATTACTACTACTGTCATTTGTTTAGCTGCAGTAGTTGTGCAACTAAATTTAATGTCAATTTTAGCAAATATTTTTGTCTGCATTTGTGTTATTCTGCGCGTGATTCTTCGCCAGTTTCATCTGTGGTAGAATTCCACTTTACTTTAACAGAACGAGAAGGTAAGCCAAAATTACTGTCAAACAATGTGTGTACTGTTGAATCATTCTGCATGGGAATATTTGTCACTTGTTTAGCTGTGATTATCACTAATGCAAAATTATAATTTCCATTTCGTTCAATCAATACTGGCTATTACAGATTAAACACCTTGAAAGGGTGGAGCTGGATCATGATATGGAGTGAATATTGGAGAATGACAAGCTTTCGATAACTTTCAATAGCCTATTACGAATGCTTTAGTATTCTCACCATGGAAGAGGGCATGGCAATAGTAACAGTCGATGGTTGAAATGATAGAGAAGAATCAGAATTCATCGCAAGAGAAACGACGACAAAAAGTATGGCTAATGCTCCCCAAGATAGGTATTAACAACAAAACTAAGGTCAGTGATCTTCACAGTAGTTGTTATAAAAATAACACCCCACTGACATTCAAAGTGATTGATACAGCAGCAGGGGCATTATTCCAGGGCCACCAACAACCCCTATACATATAAACACACACGTTAAAAGATCGGCGCATATCTCCACTATATCTGATTTAAAATTCACCACGAACACCTTTATTTAAATAATTGAGTAATTCAGATTTATAAAACAAGCAAGTAGCGCAGATTACCCTTGGAACCAGTCCAACATACCAGTTGATAAGTGAACAACAAATTAATTTTACGAGATAAAAGTGATGCTATATTCCCAGAAAATGGTTATTTTGAGCACATGAAACTGTACATATTAGGTAATAACATTATAAATCTGCTAGTGATGATTCAATGAACAGATATAGGACACAATAGTGTATGATCATTTGGCAAAGACATTTAAACTTAACCGAATGGATTGCAACATTGGGACTTGTGATGTCCTAATCCAGTACAAAATATAAAAGGAAGTTCAACAGTCAATATTTCTGTTCAAAACATCATTTTAAATTTATTGAGTATCTAAGTTTTAAAGGAACAAGGCTGTAGTTCGTGTAAAACATTATACAATATGGTTGTTACGCTACCAATAAGGTAATTACACTACCAATAAGGTAATTACATTAACAATATGTTTATTACACTAGCAATAAGGTAATTACATTAACAATATGTTTATTACACTAGCAATAAGGTTATTACATTAACAATATGTTTATTACACTACCAATAGCAGTGTTATAATTATACCAGGCTATGCTACACATTTATCTCCGAATTTTTATCAGCATTTTTATAAACCTTTCCTGAATGTATCAATGATCGAATTTGCTTTGCTATACTACAGTAGCTTCAAAGCAGAACATATTGTTACACATTTTCTTGGACCCACAATGTTTAGAAATGATAACTGTTTTCTACTTATGAGATTTTGTATTGATGATAATTTTATAACGTTGGTTTCCATATGTTACATCTGAAATTCTTTTTTATTGCTACATAGTTATTGCGAAGGGGTCCCTTTACTGCCACTTAAATAGCATATTCGTGTTCATATTTATTGCAACTTTAACTGCTTTTCTTTTCCTTTAACATACATGTGGATACCTGGATCATCAAATATCCAACACTTGCTTTTTAGAGCCGTTAGCATAGCTTTATAATAATGTTAATATCTAGCATTTAGGGCTAATTTATGAAAGTCATTAATTGTTACTGACCTACATTAGCATGGCAATGGGTTTCAGTTCCAACATGCTCATCGATTATCTATTGTAGTAATAGTATGTTAGGATACATTTGACGCTTTGCAAAGTTTGGTTGATGAAGAATGATCTGGCTTCGTGACTAGCACTATTCTATCATATTATAAATGAAAACTTTATCGCGGACGGACAAACGTGGGCGATAACATTTATGGACAGTTCAATATAGCTCTAAATGAAGCAAACGACAAATTGTATATGCAAAGTGATTACTTATTATGGTGGCGGGTGGATGCTGTGGTGAAGATGGGGTGTGGTTTGGTGGTGGGGTGAGGTGGATGGGGTGTATTCGTAACTCTCAATAATTAATCATATACACCTTTATTTCTTTCACAGATTCCAGGATGACTGTGTAGTTAGATGAGAAACAATTACTAGGTCAACATGCAAACAAGTCTCATACGCACGAGTGCATTTAGATTTTATGGCATCATGTTTGGTGATGTCTGTTTAGTTGTGATGGCGTATTGTTATGTATATTTAAATTGCATTGTTTGTTATTTAGTTTTTTTATTTCATTATATGATAAGAACATTTCTTTGTTAGGCCTTGACCTTGTCAACATAACGTTTATTTTCTTCTTCACCTTGTTTATTGAGTTTTTCATATTCTGTACACAACTAACGCATAACAAATAGTTTCCTATGATGATGGATTGACTAACAGGATTAGTATCGTGACCTGAGTCAAGCACGTTGTGTTTTCCACATGGTATAGTCTAAATGAATCTAAGATTTCATTATGTTAACATCAGAAAAGTTCTGGAAGATTATTTTCCATTAGATAATAGTTTTGGAATGAAAAAGCTAATTGTGACATGAGGTCAAGTAAAAGACTATTTATTCTTGTTTTCCTAGAAATAAGTCATTCGTGCTGTAAGATCGGAGCAGAATCATTTGTATTATTTTTCCTAGAAATAAGTCATTCGTGCTATAAGATCGGAGCAGAATCATTTGTATTATTTTTCCTAGAAATAAGTCATTCGTGCTATAAGATCGGAGCAGAATCATTTGTAATATTTTTCCTAGAAATAAGTCATTCGTGCTGTAAGATCGGAGCAGAATCATTTGTATTATTTTTCCTAGAAATAAGTCATTCGTGCTATAAGATCGGAGCAGAATCATTTGTATTATTTTTCCTAGAAATAAGTCATTCGTGCTGTAAGATCGGAGCAGAATCATTTGTATTATTTTTCCTAGAAATAAGTCATTCGTGCTATAAGATCGGAGCAGAATCATTTGTATTATTTTGCGTACTGTAGTTGGTTCTGGCTGGAACTGTAATTATTTATTCACTGGAAATAAAAAAGTGCTCATCAAAATATTATTTCTTGGTAATAGAGACTTGAATTTATAGTTAAATTTCACATACTGATATATTCTTGGACTGTACTTTTGTGATCCAGCAAAAGACGTTTGGCACATCAACATTACACAGGGCCACCACAGGCACATCGAAACTTCCAGTGTTGGAATACAATTTGAATTTCCACTAGCGTTTTCTCAGAACGTTAATCATTAGGATTTGTGTTTGTAATTATATGACTAACTGGGATTTAACTTGCAATTCTGTAAAAACGTTTTATTTTACATTTTTACCTTGTATTCTTGGCAAATACATTATTTGAAATATTTTACAAAACTTGTGAGATCTCACTTTCATGTTACTTATTGTATGACCATGGACTGGAGAGTGCGGGTAAGGGTATGGTTGCCATTTTGAGAGTACGGGCTCTAGCCTCGGTATATGCATGTATGTTCAACATATATACAGGCTACTGTACATAATATACAGATCCGTTAATGAATAATAATACAAATGTATCACCTGAAGAAAACTGTATTCAAATAGAATATGAGTAAACATGTACAGGAAAGAGAAAATTGAGTGTGCATTTAAGTGTTACCATTACACGATATTCAATGACTGTATAGAAAACAACTCATGCATCAAGGCATTATGTAGGATTTGCCTGAATTAATGGGAGCAATAAACACAAATATTCTCGCGCAATTTATTAGATATTAAAATGCATATATCAGCAGTTATCTTTTACATTTGACAAGACCCATTTTTTATTTTTACGGCAATTTGGAAGATAGAATGACGAAAGTCATTATGTGGACTACCTTACATTCGAATGATGTTAACAGAAATCTTTCAAGTTTGCTGCACTAAACAGCTGAAAGGACCAATGGTTATTATGTATAAAGATATTATATGTCTAAAAGGATATGTACCGATAAACGGATTTATGAAAATAATTTATCTCGTTGTTTGGAGCTGCTGTAACAATTTACCTTTGAACAAGTCACATACACTATTTTTCGTGCAACTGGATCTTTCTGACCTGACACTTAAATATAAATGTTAGCTAGTAAACATATATATATATATATATATATATATATATATATATATATATATATATATATATATATATATATATATATATATATATATATATATATCTGTGTGTGTGAGTGTGTGTGTGTGTGTGTGTGTGTGTAGATGGATGGATAGATAGATAGATAGATAGATAGATCTAGATATATAGACCAGGATAATGTTAATTACAGGCAAGGATCAAGAAAACATTACCAAATTGTGACCTCGTTACAACTTGGGAAGGTCAGGAAACTCAAAGATTGCGTCACTCGTAGAGAGAGCAGAATTTATTAATACCATGTAGGCTAGGGGACAAAGCACAAAATGTATAGCACTAAACATTACACCTAATAGCAAAAGCGGCACTTCTGACAAAAAAACATGGCCCGAAAAGTTTTGTTGAGGGAAATGGCATTTGAAGGGACGATGCTAATACTAAACACAAGGAAGTAAAGTCCTTTAAATTGTGGAATAATATAATATAATATAATATAATATAATATAATATAATATAATATAATATAATATAATATAACATAATATAATATAATATAACATAATATAATATAATATAATATAATATAATATAACATAACATAATATAATAATGATAAGATAAACAATAATAAACTTACTGATGACAACGACAACAACAACAACAACAATAATAATAATAATAATAATAACCTGTAACAATTCATACTTTTTTGTGTACGTAATTTGGATGTTTAATTGTCAGCTATTTTGTTGCTCACTGAACTACAGCGAATAAATCTTATTCCACTCTGATGTAAATATGTATTATGATGTTGTCGTCTGTGTTCTTAAATGTTACTTTGAATAAAAAATTCAGTATAGGTATTGCCGTGATCCTTGTTTTAATCTAGGAAATTAAACGGTGGTAATTCATTCTCTTTTAATTGACATTTCTTGCGTAAGCGTGAAAACCATCTCATTTCGTTATAACTAAACGTAGTGAAACGTCTTGCGATAGGTTTTAAGACATTAATGTATTAAAACAGAGCCTCTCCTAATCTCAAGTTAGCTGACAGAATTGATACTTTAACCTCAAGCTAGCTGACAGAATTGATACTTTAACCTCAAGTTGGCTGACAGAATTGATACTTTAACCTCAAGTTAGCTGACAGAATTGATACGTTAACCTCAGGTTAGCTGACATAATTGATGCTTTACCCTAGCTAATTTACGGTCTACTGAGACATGTCCATTGGAACATTTCT